>CM059272.1:3620692-3628192 GCA_030347295.1 Setipinna tenuifilis
CTGAAAGCAGCATGGACATGAGTGTGTATAAGATTGCTTTTGGATGTCAGTAACACGTTCATGTTCACCACCACTCCCTCTTCACCACCTCAGTCAGCTGAAAGAGGCAGCGTTTAGTCTGTCTGAGCTGAATGAGAACCATGTGCTAAAGAATTTAATATCTACCCTGCCTGACAGCACTCATCCCTCTGCACCCTGAATTCCAGACTCTGGCCTCTCTCTTCTACCTCAGGTAACTGCAGGTTAGAACCAACACTACTACTAGTTCTACAGCTATTACTACTACTATTACTACAGCTATTACTACTACTACTACTACTACTACTACTATTACTACTAGTAGTACTACTGCTGTTACTACTACTACTACAGCTATTACTACTACTAGTACTATTACCACCACCATTGCTACTATGACCAGGGTGTGATTTCTCAAAAAATAAATAAATAAATAAATCCTTCCCTTTCATCGGTTCCAGAAGTTTATTCAAGCAGGATTTTCCACAGAGCCGGATAATTTATAGCCTACTTAACGCACCTCAAGTAAGTAACTCTTTCTACTGTTGACAGTTAGACTTATGCTACACGTCAGCTACCAGCCTTAGTTCTACTCCTGGTGTGGCCTCCAATGCTGCTGGGCCTACACCTCCTGACAACAGACCACTGCCACAGCTACACAGCAACATTCTCAGAGTTAATTTCACAGTGTTTAACTAAAGTGTTAATTCAACAGTGTAAGTGTAGGATTAAGAGTTGAAATTACACTGCAAAAAAGTTGATTTCACCATAAAGGAGACAAACGTATAAGGGAGTGTTAAATTAACACTACAAAGATTGGGACATAATAAACACTGGCATAGTAACCTGACTCTCTCAGAGTTGATTTAACACTATAGAATTTGCTGTGTAGTCAAAGTGAAAGTGTACTTTATTGTCAATTCACTATGTAACTAGCATTACACAGGACTGAAACTGTGTTTCTTATATAGAGTCTATGGTTTTACCAGACACCAATGTGCAATTTAAACCAAAACAAACACACACACACACACACACACACACACACACACACACACACACACACACACGCACAACACACAGCCACACTCATGGACATGAAGTGTATACAGACAACAATAAATAGACATAAGACATACAGGTAGACATATACATATACACTTCCAACAGGAAGGAAGTCTGAGGTAATTCTTCCTGGTAGCTGGTGAATGTGAAAAGTGAAATGTGCAGTATGTAAGGTGCAATTTGTAAAGTGCTAGAGCTAGAGTGCTGAAAGCAGCATGGACATGAGTGTGTATAAGATTGCTTTTGGATGTCAGTAACACGTTCATGTTCACCACCACTCCCTCTTCACCACCTCAGTCAGCTGAAAGAGGCAGCGTTTAGTCTGTCTGAGCTGAATGAGAACCATGTGCTAAAGAATTTAATATCTACCCTGCCTGACAGCACTCATCCCTCTGCACCCTGAATTCCAGACTCTGGCCTCTCTCTTCTACCTCAGGTAACTGCAGGTTAGAACCAACACTACTACTAGTTCTACAGCTATTACTACTACTATTACTACAGCTATTACTACTACTACTACTACTACTACTATTACTACTAGTAGTACTACTGCTGTTACTACTACTACTACAGCTATTACTACTAGTAGTACTATTAGGCCGTGAGCCAGGACCCCAAAATGGACCCCCCGCAATCGAACGGGTGGGCAATTTCTAATCTGTTTTTTTGACTTCTTGGACATCTCAAGTAAACATTTTGGCATGATAACCATTGCAAACAGGTAGCTTAGTGGTAGTTATCATGCATTGAAATGGTGGACCAGTAAAATGGAAACGTAAAACCTATGCATTGTGGTTCTTTGTTATTATGCAGTTTGGTGACCACACAGGGTCCTTAAATCACCTCAGGGATGTTTTCCCTTCCATCAAGACCCCACAGGGGTTGTTGGACCACACTAATAGGCCTAATAGAATCACCTCAGCAATAGGTGAATGACAAAATGTGATAAAAATGAGAACATATGAAATCCGTTTTTTTTTTTTTTGCAACAAGAAGAACAAACATCATGAACAAATAAACATTAGCATGTGATAACAATACACATTAACATGTGATAACCATACACATTAACATGGCATGATAACCATTGCAAACAGGTAGCTTAGTGGTAGCTATTATGTATTGAAATGGTGGACCAGTAAAATGGAAGCGTGAAAACTATGTATTGTGATTCTTTATTATTATGCAGTTCGGTGACCACACAGGGTGCTTAAATTACCCAAGGAATGTTTTCCCTTCCATCAATACCCTACAGGGGTTGTTAGACCACACTAATAGGCCTGATCTGTTGTGTAGGGCTAGGTGTTGATATCCCAGTAGATACCTAAGGCACAGACGAGACACTGTGGCCATCAAGTGAGTGATGGCATCCTTTGGGTTCTCAAGTGGGTGCCCTCCTTCTTGGGTGTTTCGCTGATAGGCCCACAAAATAAGACTCATGAGATGTAAGTGAGTTGAATTTAAATAGGTTTATTTACAAACATTTGAGACAGAGTGCACTGACTACAATTGAAATTTAAAGGTAAACTGTGTAGGAGGTCCACTCAGGCCAGAGTAGGTATTACAGCCAAAGATGTGTATGATGTGTATGACTGGTAATTCAAAATGTCACATGTACATGGAGAGTCTTCCCCCTTTTCATGTATATAAAAATTGAATTTCGAAGCCAAAAGGAATACTTAGAATTGATGATAATAGTAAATATTCATGAAAAGTCTAATTTGTAAATGGGCAGCATAAATTTTGATAACGAACTACTAAAAAAACTACACAGTGCATCTTTAAGTGTTTGTATCGTATCAATAACATTAACATTTACAGCATTACGTCAGACAAACAGGAAATATGCATGAATATACATGAAAGAATACTTTTCCAGTTGGGCGTTTGTTGGTTGCTGGGGCTTTAAGTGTGTCCACTCAGCAACATTTGATGAGAGGCTGCACTTTTTTGTTGAGGCTGTTGAGACAGATCTATTGTGTAGGGCTAGGTGTTGATATCCCAGTAGATACCTAAGGCACAGACGAGACACTGTGGCCATCAAGTGAGTGATGGCATCCTTTGGGTTCTCAAGTGGGTGCCCTCCTTCTTGGGTGTTTCGCTGATAGGCCCACCTCCAGAGTGAATCCCAGTGAATCCCAGCGTCCCAGGTTCACTCCCATCAACCACCACACACTTGGAGCCCCAGGTCAGGTCTTTCCTCCTGCTCCACAGCCACTGGCTCCCTTTCTCAGCAGCCTCGGAAAGATCCTTGATTGCCCGCCTGTGGGCCTTCGCTCGTACCCCCATCTCCCTGAGTAGCCTAGATGTTGAGGTGGCTATGAATCCCCTGCAGCCTACTTCCACCGGCCGTACCCTCACGTTCCAGCCTTGTTGTTGGGCGTCTGCTACGAGATCGGTGTATCTCAGCTTCTTCCGCTCGTAGGCTTCCTCTACTGCACCCTCCCATGGTACCGTGAGCTCAATGATGTACACGACTTGAGTGAGAAAGACCACAAAACAAGGTCTGGGCAAAGGTTGGTGGATGCGATTTCCGGTGAAAAGCACAGCTTTTTGTCCAGGTCTGCCAGCATTTTCCAGTCCTGTGCTCTATCCAGCTACCCAATGTCAGCCCTGCTGGTGATGGTGAAGCTGGCTTGACCCTCCCGGACAAAGAGTGCTGGCTGCCGGTGGGATGGCGGGGGGCGAAGTGCATTTGCGCTCACCCGCTGGCATTCCAGCACTGCCGCAAGACATCTTAGCACCTGGTTGTGTCGCCAGGTGTAGCGACCTTGGGTGAGGGTGGTCTTGCAGCCCACTAAGATGTGCTTTAGTGTTGCTGGGCTTGGGCACAAGGCACATACGGGGTCGTCGCCATACGATTGGCTTAGGTTTGCGGGGGAAAGTAAAACATCGTATACAGCCCTGATGGTGAAGCTTGCCCTGAATGCCTCCATCTCCCATAGAACTTTCCAAGAGAGACTCTTCTCTACCCCTTCCCACGCCATCCACTGCCCTTGCTTTGCCTGTGCCACGGCTTGGGTGCGCCTTGCTGCTTCCTCTTCCCGACGTACCTCTTGGACCACCAGCTTGCGTCTCTGAGCTGGATTGGCCTTGCTCCAAGTCGGTCTGCTAGTACCAAGGCCAAGACCGCTCCTCCCCTCCTGAACATGTCCCACAATGTCACGGTGTCGGAGTGCTGCCTTTGCCTGCTCTGTTGCAGCCAGCGGGGTCCACTTCCTTCCAGTGGCCAGGATGGGTGCTGCTTGGGGGGTGGGTCATGCAATGGGTCATGTGGCCAGGCTGGTGATGGGAAGTTCCAGCATGCCTCTGCCATAAAGCCCAATGCTACTGAGGCAAACCATTTCCTGGCATAGGAATTGACCAGCCTCTCCAGTTTTGAAAAATATCAGTTATTATAATTTCAGCCAGCAACAAAGCAAAATTTGCTTGGGGTAACGCAAATAGGGCAACCACAGCGAATTTCCCAAGGGCAAAGCTAGCTGGGCGATCAGATTGAATTTCAGTTAGTTTTAATTCAAGTTAAACATCTGTTATCCTTATTTGCTTGTTATTATTCTTATGAATTTGTTTATTGCCTGTTTGATTGAGTTGATCCCTGATCCCTGAGTTGATTTGAAATAATAAAAGATTATCCTAATAATGTTAAGTCCGCAACAAAGCAAAATTCCCTTGGGGCCAAGCTAACTGGGGAACCACAGCGACTTTGCAGAGACAAGCAAGCTGGGTCACAATAATGAATAAAAATAAGGGAAATGTATTATTATTATTAGTTTTTATAGTTTCAGCCAGCAAACATAGCAAAATTAGTTTGGGGGGATGCAAACGGGATGACCACAGCGAATTTCCGAAGGGCAAAGCTAGCAAGCAAGCTAGGTTACAATAATGAATAAAAATTATGGGCAATTTATTATTATTATTATTATTATTATTATTATTATTATTATTATTATTTATGTATATCGTATTATTATTGTTAGTTTTTATAATTTCAACCAGCAAACATACAAAATTAGCTTGGGGTGATGCAAACTGTATGACCGACCACAGCGAATTTCTGAAGCTAACTAGGCAACTCGATGGAATTTCAGATGTTAAAAGTCAGTTATCTTTTAGGTAATGACCTATGGCATGGTTCAGTGAAAAACAAGGATTTTATTTTCTTCAAAAAATTGCAGAAGAGCCAGAGTTGTTCTGTGATTAGCTAAATCAAAATGCAAAGTCAATGTATACACAAAAGAGATATGTCAACTGTAATGTTAAATTCGATTTCCCTCCTTGCTCACTCTGCACCAGTAGTTTGTGCCAATTCCTCTTGGTTAATAACAACTTATATACAGTACAGGGACTTAAAAAACTGTAACAGAGATATTAATCATCAGTAGAAGTACCTAAATTGCTATATGTGCAACATCTAAGAATGGGCACTATTGCCGTGTGGAATGCATATGGTTCAAATAAGAAATGCATGACAAATATGATAAAGCTACTGTTCTGCCAAGGTTATCATACCATTCCATAATCTGGACATATATAGCAATAATAAAATACCAACAAGAATTTGCCCACCCTTTTGATTGCGAACGGTGGTCTGGCTCATGGCCTATATTACAGCTATTACTACTATTACTACTACTACCGCTGCTGCCATTTCTACTCGCACTAGATTACCAGCCCCACTACCACGACAACCACCACTAACACCCCTAACAACACCACAACTACCGCTAACACCACAACCACCACAACCACCACTTAAAGAGGCAGCGTTTAGTCTGTCTGAGCTGTATGAGAACCAGGTGCTAAAGAATTTAATATCTAGTCTGTCTGACAGCACTCCTGCATCCCCCTACAACCTCAATTCCAGACTCTGTGGGTAGCTGTGGGTCAGAACCAACGCATACAACACACATATGCTTTGTGCTCTTAGCTATTCTGCTGTTTACCTCTTAACAATCCCCCCTTTTCTCTTTCATCTTTAACTCATATTTTACCCATTTTAAATACCATTTACTTAATGTGTAACATCATATCTTTATTATGCAACGGCATGGTTTCAAGGCTGTGTGTGTATGTGTTCTTACTACGAAAAAGTCATCCGACTTGAGGCTACTACTGCTACTACTACTACTACTACTATGAATGCTACTAATGTCACCACCACTACTATTACTACTACTACTACTACTATTACTACAACTGCTACCACTACCACTACTACTACTACTACTACTACTACTACTACTACTATTACTACTACTACTACTGCTACCAATACTACTACTACTAGTACAACTACTACTACTGCTACTACTACCACCACTACTACTACTACTGCTACTACTACTATTACTACTACTACTACTACTGCTACTACTACAGCTATTACTACTACTACTACTACTACTGCTACTACTACTATTACTACTACTACTACTGCTACCAATACTACTACTACTAGTACAACTACTATTACTGCTACTACTACCACCACTACTACTATTACTGCTTTACATTCACATGATGGAGTTTTAGGCAGACATGAGAATGTCATGAGACACAGCAAAGCAGATATCTGTAGTACAGAATCAGAGTTCAGGTGTAACGTGTGACAGCAAAACACAACATTTACATTACATTACATTACATTGCATTTGGCAGATGCTTTTATCCAAAGCGACTTACAAAAAGGATGAATAAAAACACAACACAAACTCCTGCTTCACGGACCGCACCTGTGCTACATTCACATTACCATCCTTTGTACTTGTGCAGAGTTTTATATGCTGCTACAAGACCTACAGTACCAAAAACGCACAACCACCAGCATCACCACTGCCACAAGACCTACCAGAAACACACCAGCACTACTGAAAACACACCACCATCACTGCTGCTTCACATACTGAAAACACACCACCAGCACCACTGAACACACTAGCATTCTTTGTACTTATGCAGAGTTGTATTTTAAAACATCAAATATCAACATACTGATGCTACAACAAGACCTACCGAAAACACACCAGCACTACTGAAAACACTAGCATGCTTTGTACTTTGTACTTGTGCAGAGTTTTGTATTTTAAAACAGCCAATTTCATTTTAGCATACTCCAAAGCCGAACTCCAAAGCGGAGGAAGCCGGGAGTTCTGAATTTTATGTAGCGGCAAGGCGAGCACAGATTAGCACTACACTCCCCTGAAATGTCAAAAGATGAGCGCTTTATTAAATAATGAAATGGCAGGTATTTCAAGTATAAATGGCACCCAAACCGCCTTCAATTATTTCTGTCAGCCTCAGCCAGTGAGACGGGCTTAATTAAAGACGGACTTGAGAGAGAGAGAGGGAGAGGGAGGGAGAGGGAGAGAGAGGGAGAGAGAGAGGGAGGGAGGGAGAGAGAGGGAGGGAGAGAGA
>CM059272.1:3640692-3645692 GCA_030347295.1 Setipinna tenuifilis
GTTTCCCCCAACACCACCAAACCCGCTGCACACACACACACACACACACACACACACACACTTAAAGTTAATAGTGGCAAAAAAAGATCTGACTGGAGAGATCAGTCTCAAACTGTTTCCCCTAACGCCACCCCTCACTCCCTCCCCACACACACACACACACACACACACACTTAAAGTTAATAGTGGCAAAAAAAGATCTGACTAGAGATCAGTCTCAAACTGTTTCCACCAACGCCACCCCCCCCTCCAGACACACACACACACACACACACACACACACACACACACATTCACACATCACACACACACACACACCCCTTGGTGGCACAATGGAAAGTGTTTATTTGCTTCAAAACATCTCCAAACAATCATTTGACCCATCAGGAGGAGCGGGAGCGGGAGGGGGGGTGGGTGGGTGCTGTGCTGCCCCGAGGAGATTTAATTAGCAGTATCTCGTTAGGGCTACAGTATCTCGTTAGGGCTAACACAATTAAGTGTAAAACAATACTCGGCAGGGCTCCACAAGAGGCAGAGAGGGGTGTGATTAGGGCCGCAAGGGCAGAGAGATGGAGGGAGGGAGGAGACGGAGAGAGGGGGAGGGGGGGGGGGGGGAGAGGGGAGGGGGGGCAGAGGGAGATAGAGTGATATATAGAGAGAGGGAGAGAGAGAGGGAGAGGGGGAGGGAGAGAGAGGGAGAGAAAGTGAGGGAGAAGGGGAGGGAGAGGGAGAGAGAGTGATATAGAGAGGGAGAGAGAAAGAAGAAGAGGGTGGTGAGAGGGAGAGAGAGAGCGAGAGGTGGTGTGAGAGGGAGGTGGAGAGAAAAAGAGGGAGATAGAAAAGGAAACATTGAGAGAGAAAAAGTGGGGGGTGAAAGGGGGGAAGAAAGAGAAAAGAAAATAGAGGAGCGAGGGATGAAGGGAATGAAAGCGAGAGTGAAAAAAAGGGGGACAGAAACAAAAAGAGGGAGAGAGATGTGGAGAGAGGAGGGAGATAGAGATGTGGAGAGAGGAGGGAGATAGTGATATGGGAGGGAAGTGAGAGAGATAATGGAACGGAAGAGATAAAGAAATAGTGGGTGACAGAGATAAAGAGAGAGAGAGAGAGAGAGAGAGATTGAGAGAGATAGAGAGGGGGTGGGGGAGATACTCAGAGAGACTCAGACTAAGAGAGTGGGTGACAGAGATAAAGAGAGAGAGAGAGGGAGAGATAGAGGGGGAGATAAAGAGAGAGAGGGAGGGAGGGAGAGAGCGAGCGAGAGAGAGAAAGCAAAAGAGAGAGATAAAGAGAGAGAGACTCAGACCAAGAGAGAGATGGTACTGACGAGGGAAAATGATCTGGAATACCCAGCTGCTTTCACACTCAATTAAAGAGACTTGCCAGATCCTAAGACCCCCCCACCCACCCGGCCGCTGAAATGTGATGTTTAACCCTTCAACATCCTCTCTGCTAAAAGACAATGGTTAACCCTTCTATATTCCACGCCCCCTCCACCCCGCTAAAACAGGATGGTTAACCTTCCTAAATACCCCCCCCCCCCGAAAAAAAAAAAAAACGAATGTTAACTGTTCTGTATTTCCCCTAATAACCCTTCTGTATTCTCCCACTGTGGAAATTTGATGGTTAACCCTTTTCCTCCATGCTCAAATATAATGGCTAATTCTATTCATCCATGCTAAAATATCATGGTTAACTATATTCCTCTATGCTAAAACATAACCGTTAACTCTATAGACTCAAATGTGATTGTTAACTCTGCATTCATGCTAAAATATCATGGTTAACTCTATTCTTTCATGCTAAAATATGATAGTTAACTCTTTTCATCCAAGCTAAAATACAACGGTTAACTCTATTCACCCATTACGATATCATGCTTAACCTCTTTGCATTCCTCTTGCTGAAACACGATGGTTAAATTAACCCTTCTATATGACAGTTAACCATTCAGTTCCACCCTGACTGAATATATAATGTATAACCCTTCTGTATGTTTCCCTGTATGTAAAATACGACAGTTGCCGCATCTGTCTTGCCCTGCTGAAATGGGGGGGTTAACCCTTCGCTGTGTGTGTGTGTGAGAGTGTGTGTGTGTGTGTCTGTGTGTGTGTGTATCTGTGCATACAGCCAGCTCTCACAGCTCACTGGCTCCCTAAAGAGTTTGACAAAACACAGTTTCCTCCGAAAACAACTTCGTCCCTTGTCGACAAGACACCACACATAAAGTGCTGTGGACCACCACTACAAAAGCAAGCACTGTGTATGAATGCAAGATGTTTCTCAGCTTTTCAGGGTTAAGTTCTAGAAACTGGTATTCAAAAAATAAAAAAAGACAAGCACAACTGAAAATGAACTGATTTAGAACATTCTAAATCAGAGGGTCCACCCTCTCTCTCTCTGGATATCTCTCTCTCTGTCTCTCTGGATCTCTCTCTCTCTCTCTCTCTCTCTCTGGATATCTCTCTCTCTCTCTCTTTCTCTGGATATCTCTCTCTCTCTCTCTCTCTAAGACGTTAAAACATTAACTGAAAGACATCATGTCTTTATTAGCTCTACTGGCTGAGGTAAATGTGTTGTCCTTTTACTCTAACATAAATATATATATCTTTCTTCTTCTTCTCTTTTTGCCAGGCAGTGTTCCTGTGGGGCTCTGTAATCCCTGGCTGTGGAGAACAAGGGTGTAGTGTTCTGCTGCGCCCAGGGCCCAGAGACACGCGCTAAGCCAGGCACAGTGGGGGACATCCTGAGGGGAACACACAGAGACAGAGACAGAGGGAGCGCCTGGGAGGCTGGGGCTGGGGCTGGGGCTGGGGAAGAGGCTGGGGCTGGGGAAGAGGCTGGGGCTTGGGCTGGGGCTGGGGCTTGGGCTGGGAGGTTGGGGCTGGGGCTGAGGCTGGGGAAGGGTTGGGACTGAGGAAGGGGCTGGGGCTGGGGCTGGGGCTGGGTGGCTGGAGGCTGGGGCTGGGGCTAGGGCTGAGGCTTGGGGCTGGGGCTGAGGAAGGGGCTGGGTGGCTGGAGGCTGAGGCTGGGAGGCTGGGGCTAGGGGTGGTGGTTGGGACTGGGGAAGGGGCTGGGGGCTAGGGGCTGGGGCTGGGGCTGGGGCTAGGGCCTGGGGCTGGGGCTTGGGCTGGGGCTGGGGCTGGGGCTGGGAGGCTGGAGAAGGGGCTGGGGCTGGGGAAGGGGTTGGGGCTGGGGAAGGGGTTGGGGCTGGGGCTGGGGCTGTGGATGGGAGGCTGGGGCTGGGGAAGTGGGTGGCCATCTTGTCAAGCTGTCCTGTTTCAACACAGAGCTACAGCGGAGGAGAACAGTGGTGCAGGGATCTCTCGGTGTTTCTCTTTTTACGTCCTGGGGGCGGGGGGGGGGGGGATGGGGGTACGCCAATGTTGTCTACCACTACCACAACAACATCTCTCTTTCTCTCTGCATCTATCTATCTATGTATCTATCTGTCTGTCTGTCTGTCTGTCTGTCTTTCTGTCCGTCCGTCCGTCCGTCCGTCCGTCCGTCCGTCCGTCCGTCCGTCCGTCCGTCCGTCCGTCCGTCCGTCCGTCCGTCCGTCCGCCTGCCTGCCTCTCTGTCTGTCTATCTATCTATCTATCTATCTATCTATCTACCCTTCTTCCTCTCTTCTGAGGGAGTGTATCTCCTGTTTCCTCAGGGCCACTTCAGTCCCTCATCACACCTCCCGCTGCTCCTGCATCAGCTTGGCAGGCCCCTCTCCCCACCACCACACACACATACACACACACACACACACACACACACACACACACACACACAGCATCCCCATACCCAGTACACACACACACACACACATACATACACACACACGCCTAGTCCCCTAAACACCCCCCCACCCCACCCCACTGCTCTTTCGCATGAGCTTGGCTTAGGCCCACACTGGAAGGCTCCTCTACACCCCCCCCCACCCGCTCAGTATCCCCATGCCCAGTACACACACACACACACACACACACACACACGGTGGCCCCTCAGAGACCCAGGTAACCTTCCTGCTGACGTCAAAGTGAATTAGGGCAGAGCAGAGCGGAGGGGCTCCCCCAGGGGCCGGGTGGACTAATCACCACACCACTCACACACACACACACACACACACACACACACACACACACACACACACACACACACACACACACACACACTAATCACCACACTGCTCACAAACCACACAGGAAGCATTAGCATTCTTCAGGCAGCAGCAGAGCTGCACATCTGGACACGCTGCCTGGGCGCCTAAACACACACACACACACACACACACACACACGCACACACACACACGCACACACACACACACACACACTTACACTCACACATACACATAGGCGCAGGCCTTCTGTTGCTCTCAAGAAGGAGAGGAATGAGTGGGCAAGGATGAGAGGGACCTCTCCACCTACACAGAGCACTAACATACACAAACACATACTCAACCATCTCTACACACACACACAAATCTCTCTCTCTCACACACACACACACACACACACACACACACACAGCAGACCCTCTACTCTACCACATACTTTTACCAACCTAATGAATCACTGACTCCCCCCTCTGAAATGTAGTCCTGGAGACCTCACACACTAGGCAAACTAAAGTGAGACTTAAAACATAAACTCTGCACATCTATTTAATCTGGATCACATTTTGACTCTTTACAATTACTTTATTAATTACTTTAATATTAAGTAATACTTTAATACTAGTAACACTTTAGTATTACTTTATAAATAGAGTTTTCACATTGCCTTTGCCTAAATAATAAGGGCTTTTCCATATGTCACCGATATACAACATACATGGTTGGTCGGTTGGGGAAAGTTTATACAAAAGGGTGCATGTGCATATGTGTTTGTGTGTGTTTGTATGTGTATGTGTGTGTATGTGTGTGTGAGACATACAACAAACCAAAACCAAACAATTAGACTTATCAGACACCCCGTAAGGTTAACGGACATTATCTGAGAAACCAAGTT
>CM059272.1:3650692-3713192 GCA_030347295.1 Setipinna tenuifilis
CTTTATAGCCTAGAATGCACTGTTGGAATAGGGCTTATAACATAACATAACATTATAATGCCTTAAGAGTACAGTTCTAAGTATATATACATAGTTATGTATACTTTACATACTTTACGAATGCATATATCCCTTTATGAATATTTCTATAAAGTTTAAGTTAAAGTTTAAAGTTAAAGTTAGTATTCATTATGAATACTAATTTCAGCCATTATTAAGCTTTATGAAGGCATTATAACCCTTTATGAATGTGCTTATAAAGTGTTATGAATACAAGCTTCACTGAAAGTGTTACCGAAATGTCCTACTACTAGACGTGGTCTCCTATGATCGTGGTATCGCAGTCACAATGAGCGGACACACACAACACACACACACACACACACACACACACACACACACACACACTGGAGCTAAAGACAACATGGCCCTCCTGTACACAACACACACACACACACACACACAGGCGGATAAACACATACAAACACATACACACACAAACACACACACTGGAGCGGACCCCTCACTGGGTCTCCTGTACACAACACACACACACACACACACACACACACACACACACACACATAGGCAGATAAACGCATACAAACACACACACACACACAGACACACACACTGGAGTGGACCCCTCACTGGGTCTCCTGTACACAACACACACACACACACAAATAGGCAGATAAACACATACAAACATACACGCACAAACACACACCCACACACACACACACACTGGAGTGGACCCCTCGCTGGGTCGGGCCGGGCCTGACTCTCAAGGCGGTGAGGAATTCCCCTCCAGTCTACGAAGCTACCATGACCTTTAACCTCCTTTTCCAGGCCTCCCGCAGTCCGGGCAGGAAATGGTTAACCCTTTCCCCCCTCTCTCCTCTTTGCCACGGCGGATACCGGTGTGTGCGTGTGTGTGTGTGTGTGTGTGTGCGTGCACGTGCACCAGGGATGGAAATTAACTTTTTGCAAAATGTGAACTTTTACCAGCCACTGACAAATAAATGAATGTAAATGTAAATTATTATTTTGTGTCTAAAATGGACCAGCCACTTTCACATTTTACCAGCATTTGGCTGGTGGCTGGTGTGAATTTTCATCTCTGACTTCCCTGCGGCTGCCGGTGTGTGTGTGTTTGTGTGTGTGTGTGTGTGCGCGTGCACACGTGGTGATATCTTATTTTCTTAAGCACGGTGGGACGGACGAGCTGCCTTTAGACATGACTGAAAGCGGAGAGGTGATGTGTCATTGTCTATATTAGATGTTTATGAATGCCTGTGGCCACTGAGATGTGGTGTGTGTGTGTGTGTGTGTATAATGTGTGTGTGTGTGTGTATAATGTGTGTGTGTGTTAATGTATCCTTTGGCCACTGAGAGGTGGTGTGTGTGTGTGTGTGTGTATAATGTGTGTGTGTGTGTGTGTGTGTGTGTATAATGTGTGTGTGTGTGTGTGTGTGTGTGTGTGTGTGTGTGTGTGTGTGTGTGTATAATGTGTGTGTGTGTTAATGTATCCTTTGGCCACTGAGAGGTGGTGTGTGAGCCAGGACTGCTGGAGGAACATCTTCGGTTCTTCTTCGGGAAATAAAAGCCAACAACCAGAGACACTGATAATGTGTTTTTCTTTTTTCTTTTCTCTCTCTCTCTCGCTCTCTCTCTTTCTTTTCACCTCGGTTATACAGTACAGGTCAAAAGTTTGGACACACCTCATTTAATGTGTTTTCTTTACTTTAAATTGTAGATTCTCACTGAAGGCATCAAAATGAACGTGTAAATGAACACGTGGAATTATGTACTTAACAAAAACGTTAAGACTTTTTATGTTTAAGTCCATAATTCCATATGTGTTAATTCACAGTGTTGATGCCTTCAGTCAAAGTCTATGTCTAATGAAGTCTAATGTAAAAAGTCATGAAAGTAAAAAAAAACGTATTGAATGAAAAGGTGTGTCCAAACGTTTGGCCTGTACTGTACATGCAGTCAAATGAAGACTATAAAAGCCAACAGCCAGAGACACCATTGATGTGTTTTTCTTTTCTCTTTCTCTCTCTCTCTCTTTCTTTTTGACCTCAGTCATACAAGCAGTCAAATGCAGGCTACAAAAAGCCAACAGCCAGACACACCGATGATGTGTTTTGCGTTTCTCTCTCTCTCTTTTTCTTTTCACCTTGGTCATACATGTAATCAAATGAAAGCTAGCTCCAGCTAGGAATAATAGTCCGCTAAATACTAGGCATTTCCTGGCTAGCGACTCTCTTCCCCCCCCTCTCTCTTTATTTCTCTCTCTCTCCCTCTATCTCTCTCTCTCTCTCTCTCTCTCTCTCTCTTTCTCTCCCTAGATGTAGTCAAATAAAAGCTAGCTCCAGCTAGGACTAACAGGAGTCTGCGCCGCTAAAGGCTAAGCATGCCCTGGCTAGCGACTCTCTTTTCCTCTCTCTCTCTCTTTACCTCTCTCTCTCTTTCTTTTCACCTCTGTCTCTCTGTCTATTTATCTCTCTCTCTTTCTCTCTCTCTCCCACTCTTTTATCTCTTTCTCTTCAACTTAGTCATACATGTAGTCAAATGAAATCTAGCTCCGCTCCGCTAAAGGCTAGGCATGCTCCTGGCTAGCGACTCTCTTTCCCTTTCTAACACCTCTCATCTTAGCCTAGACGTGGCAGCCGGCCATGTTTTTTTTTTTTGCTTCTACATTTCTGCTCACCAGTGACAGCTGTTTACATTTTACTTTTAGCCCAGCGCTGTCAACAACTCTATTTCGAAGGCCGAAATTGAAAAGGCCAAGAAGAGAAGGGGAAAGAGAGAAGAGCGAAGCTTGTTTTTAAATCCCCACTAACATGGTTATAGCTTTCCTCCACTTTGGCGACTGCCATTTTGTTTCCTGGAATGTCTTCATCACACCTGATTCTTTTTCCTCTTCTCTCCTCCTTCACACACACACACATTATATGCACACAAGCACACACACACACACACACACACACACACACACACACACACACACACACACACACACCATGCCTCAGTCTCAGTGGCCAAAGAGATTCATAAACACACACACACACACACACACACATTATACAAACACACACACACACACATCACATTCTTTTTCCTCTCCTCTTTTTCTCCTCTCCTCTCTTCACAATGACAATTTAAGTGAGCTGATGTTTAGACTGCCCCAGGTTTTATTTGGCACAGCTCTTCCACGATGACACAGCATGAAGACATATTTGAGATATCTCTCATGATTATCTCACACACACACACACACACACACGCACATGCACACTCTCTCGCTCTGTCTGTGTGTCTGTCTGTGTGAGACTGATGAGAGAAAGGAAGGGAAAGAAGATCTTACAAAATCATGATTCATCTAATTGCCAAAGCAGACACAGTACAGTACGGTACAGCACAGACAGACACAGTTTCACACATCGTTTACAAAAAGGCAGCAACAGTAACCAAAGCTAAGCGTCTCAAGTGTCGTCACCACGGGGCCCAGGATACAAGGATATAAGGATGTTTTATTGTTACTTTCATAGACTTACTGGGTAGAGTAGGGCATGAAGTGAAATTAGTGGTTGTTTGTCTAAAACTGTGCATGGAGAGGGAGGAGTAAAGTGCATATATTTTGAGGATGGGTGTGTGTGGGGGGGTTGGGGCATAAAGTGCATGAAGTGTTCAATCTGTCTCCTTCTTGCACCCCCCCCCCCCCCCCCCAATGCTTAACTGCTAACTGTGACACACACACACACACACACACACACACGCTGCACACACACACACACACGCAGCCACTCTCACACACACACACACACACACACGCACACACATGCACACACACACACACACTCTCTCTCTCACACACACACACATGTTCAATCTGTCTCCTTCTTGCACATCATCCTCCCCAACCCTCCCCAATACTTTTCTCTGCTTGACCTTGCTTAGGCCCATGACATTCTTGCTAAATGGTGGGTTTTGATTTTCCAAATTAATTACACATAATCTCGCAGTGCCTCTAGTCTAGACCTACTGTACGTACTGAACAAAAGGGCCAACTGGGATAAAGTTGGCCAGGAAACGTTTAATGTGTCAAAAAATGTCAGTATCGGGTTATAATAAGTGTCTTTCACATGACTGAGGGTCTGGAATGGTCTGTCCAGATTTAAAACAGACTGCTAAGCTAACTGCTAACTGTGACACACACACACACACATAGGCTACACAAACACACACACACACACACACACACACACACGCAGCTGCGCTACAGGTCACGGCTAATAAAACTATAGATATCGCTCGATGCTATAAACGCCTATAAATAAAAGCTGGCCATCGTTTCGATCATTTGGAATATTTATACAACAGTTATAACTACACACACACACACACACACACACACACACACACACACACACAGTTATAGCGTTTCACATGCACTGTTCAGGCAGTTTGTAAGTTCAGCTGGCCTCACATTGCTCTTGCAACCAACCACCTTGAGAGCAAAAACATACGCACTTGGTTTGAGTTTCTCCAAGTGGTGTCTACTGTCCAGGCTACCAGGCTTCTAAAAAGCTTCTCAAATCACAAAACACACCAGTGCAGGTTAAAGTCCTCATAGAATAAAACATGTATATTCATTTAAATAAAACACATTACTTTTACTATCTGGCTATATTGAAAATACACACACAGACACACAGACACAGATAGTCTGTGTCATATATCCATGGTGTGTGGTGTGTGCACACAGACACACACTGAGAGGTCCTACACAAGTAATGCTGAATCCTTGGTGTATGTGCACACACACACACACACACACACACTCACCCAAACACACACACACACACACACACACACACACACACTGAGAAGCCCTACATAAGCAATGCTGGATCCTTGCTAGTATTTCAAAGGTTTTGGCTGCGGTAGGTCACTAAATCATCTAATAAGCCAAAGCTAAGGAAAGCCAACGGGCTTTATGCTATCCCCCCGGCTTGGAGGGCCTTAATGCCTTATATCACCAGGGCGAAATGCACTCCTAAGTATTTCTGGGGCAAGAGCCTCGTAAAATATAGCGTATTTATGACGTTGAAAATAAAATGCACTTCCACCTCACCTGGATTTACAAGGATTTTATATTTTCCAAATCATGGCTGTTTTTATGGGATGTGACATGCAATGCAATGCATGCTGTTCACTCAACTGCTGTTGTACTGACCACCATCACCGGTGGGACAGGAGTATTGTATTGTATTGTATTGTATTGCTATTATAGGTATTGGCTATGTACAAACTAGTACAGTAGTAGTGGTAAGGGGGGGGGGGGGGGGGGGGGGGCATCCCTAAATGTCCAGCCGAGCATCATTGTACAAGCTGAACCTCTTGAATTGCTAAGATGGTGTATTTGGTTATTGTCTGTTGGTCAGCTCAGCCTAATCGACCACTGGAGTGGTGTGGTTGCGGTCACAGAGTCACAGTGCCCTGACTTTAACACCTTCAAGCCCTTTATCGTCATTAAACAGTTGCCTGTACAATGAAACTAAGCAAGCAAGGCCACAAAGATGCAAATAAGATGAGAGTATTAAAGTATCAAAGAAAGTATCAAAGTGTCATTACAAAAAGAGCAAGGAAGATGGGGGTAAAGTTGTGCTCATAAGAGGTCTCCTGTTTAATCCAGCCTCTCACAGTACTGTGAGGAAACCTTCACCACAGTGGTACATCCCAATTTGCTGGAAACCATTACTGCACAATGAATTTGATATAATGCCGAATATAGAGAGATCTAAAGCCATTGTTAGATACAGGCGCATAATAAAAAGGGACCCAGTAAACGAGCTTGTGCGTTGTGTGGTGAGCCATTATCAGGAAACAGAGCACATAGCCAGAAGGCTAGCGTAGCCTAGCGTAGCATCGATCCCGATCTGCACTGTCTGTGCCTGTCTGTCTCATTGCCTTGCATAGCATGGCTTTAGCATGGCTTCAGGGACATGCTAATGCTAATTTGGCACCGCATGGCTAAATCGCTCCTGCCAGCAAGTTTGAACAGAGTGTGGGGAGGGAAAAAAATCAAAAATTAAAAGAAATAAAAAATTAGAAAAGCATTTAAGAGCTGCACATTTTACTCATTTAAATCAAGTGGATGAGCTGCCTAGAGGTATGGGAAAAAAGGAAAAAAAATAAAGAAAAAGAAACAGAAATAGACAAGCAAAGCAGGTCTTGGCAAATCTTGAGCCCCACAAGCGTTCTCATTTGCTTTGGTGCTTAACCAGGAGAACGTGCCACGGTGATGCCAGCTTCCACAGGCGCCGAGAGACTAAATTGCCTGTCTTTGTCCTCGCTAGGTGACGGTGACGGTTCACCGCCATCTTTTCTGGCGGTCGATAATACGCTGAACCCCGGGTGCGGGCGGGAGGGCGGGTGGATGGGTGGTGGTGGCAGGCGGGTGGTGGCGGTTCTACAGTGTTTTACTCCCCGGGCAAGACCCCCTCTGAGCACCCACCACCAGACTCTCTCAGCACCCCCCACCCACCCCACCCTCAGACAGACACACACAGCTTCTGTGCATGGGCACCTTCTCAGCAAGCAAGGGTGGCTGCAGGTACGGGGCGCCAATGTGCCAACTGACCACACAGTGATATTATACATAGAGGTGGGTGGAGGTGGCGTTGCCATGCTGTGGGACCCCTTTAGTGTCAGCTAGCTAGCTAGCCCCAGTATCCACTATGTGGTTCACCGCCATCTTTCTGCCGGTCGATAATACGCTGATCCTCGGCTGCCTGCCTGTGGGCGGGCGGTGGCGGTGGCGGTGGCAGTGGCGGTTCTACAGTGATTTACTCCCCAAGACCCTGTTCCTGTTCACCCGTGCCTAAAACCTCTACTGGGTGGTGGTGGCGTTGCTGTGGCAACTTAGCTTAGTGTCAGCTAGCTAGCCACAGTAACAGTAAACGCCATCTTTCTGGCGGTCGATAATAGGCTAAAATAGGCCTGCCTGCCTGCCTGCCTGTATGACTGCCTGTCTGTATGCCTGCCTGTCTGCCTGCCTGCCTGTCTGCCTGCCTGTCTGTCTGTCTACCTGCCTGTCTGTATGCCTCCCTGCCTGTCTGCAGGTGGGCGGGTGGGTGGTGGTGGTGGGTGGCTGGTGGTGGCAGTGGTGTTGCCATGCTGTGGGACCCCTTTAGTCACCTAGCTACAGTAGCCACAGTATCCGCCATGCAGAGCTGCCCCCTAATCACTTTCTCTCTGCCAGGCTGAGCACTGAGGACCTTAGCTCTGGGGTAGTGTAATATAATATAATATAATATAATATAATAGGCTCCTTCAGCAGCTGTAACTCACGGTCATATGCCTGCTGTCCCACACACACACACACACACACACACACACACAGAGCAAAGCGCGACCACTCAGGCGACACACCAGTGCTCCCCGTAGGGCCGTTTGGGGTGGTGGGGGTCGATGGGGGGTCGTACATCTTCCCCCCTTGACAAGACACCGGGGCGGAGGACCTGTGAGGTCCCGGGAGCCAGAAGGTCGGGTGAATACCTGGGGGTCCTCTCTTTCATTTCAGCGCCTATTGTGTCTCCCCATGCAGGTGAAATGCTTTGTAAATACTTTCTAAGTGTTTCCAGGACAGAGTGCTTTACATGTGTTTTATGACCGTATGGTCGTCCGTGTGCAAAGCTGAGCAGCTACAGATCTATAAATCTATACGGCCTGCTCCATGGGGTGCACAGGAGTCAGGGTCGCCAGTAAAACACAGTGGATCCATGTCTACATGACGCTGTCAGTAGATCCATGTTGTCATGACACTGTCAGTGGATCCAATCCATGTTGTCATGACGCTGTCAGTGGATCCATGTTGTCATGACGCTGTCAGTGGATAACTGTTTTCATGATGCTGTTGTCTGATGTGATGAGACTGATGTTTTCATGACGCTGTCAGTGGATCCATGTTGTCATGACGCTGTCAGTGGATAATTGTTTTCATGATGCTGTCATCTGATGTGATCTAATGTGATGTAATCCATGTTTTCATGGCGCTGTTGTCTGATGTAATGTGATGAGATCCATGTTGTCATGACGCTGTCTGTTGATCACTGTTGTCATGACACTGTCAGTGGTTTAATGTTTTCATGATGCTGTTGTCTGATGTGATGTGATGTATTGTAATGTAATGTAATGTAATGTGATGTGATGTGATGCTGTTGTCTGATGTGGCATGTTGAGTACATGATATCCTGAAACCTGAGCAAATACGGCATTACCACATGTTTCTGTGACGCACACAGACAGCTCAACACACGTCTTTTTAACTGCTACATCCATATTAGCTGCATTTTCTACAGTAATGGCTATATCGTGACATTGTGTGTTGTGTGATATTATGTGTGATATTTTCAATATATTGTGCAGCCCTAGAGCATAAATTGCATACATCACATACAACCTACATGATAGACCCTTGCAGTTAAACTGGCGGCAGTGTGTTTCATGCTGAGTGCTCCTCTATGAGTCTCCTATTGCTCTGAACAGGTTTACCAGCGTGTGAAGTACAGTACAGGCCAAAAGTTTGGACACACCTTCTCATTCAATGCATTTTCTTTACTTTCATGACTATTTACATTGTAGAAGGCATGAAGACATCAAGACTGTGAATGAATGAACACATATGGAATTATGTACTTAACAAAAAAGTGTTAAGTCTTAACTCTTATGTTAACTACATAATTCTACGTGTTCATTTATAGTTTTGATGCCTTTAGTGAGAATCTATAATGTAAATAGTCATGAAGGTAAAGAAAACGCATTAAATGAGAAGGTGTGTCCAAACTTTTGGCCTGTACTCTATGTGTCTATCCATGTGTGTCTGTGTGTATATGTTTGTTTGAGGGTGAGATAGAGAGACAGAGAGAGAGAGAGAGAGAGAGAGAGAGAGAGAGAGAGAGAGAGAGAGAGAGAGAGAACGATAAAGAAATAAAGAAAACGCATTGAATGAGAAGGTGTGTCCAAACTTTTGGCTTGTACTCCACATGTCTGTCCATGTACTGTACATACTGTATAAGAATGAAACTTGGATCGCCAGCGTATATGAGGCGTATATGAATGACCTTAGGCGACGACGGGTCGCGTGCGGAGGTGGGGGGCTATATATATCACCCCCCCTGCCCACGCCGACAGTCACGAGGTGAGAGGAGCGGGGAGAGGGGTGAGGGGGAGAGGGGAGAGGGAGGAGAGGGAGAGGGGAGAGGGGGAGAGGGGAGAGGGGAGAGAGGAGAGAGGAGAGGGGAGAGGGGAGAGGGGAGAGAGGAGAGAGGAGAGAGGAGAGAGGAGAGGGGTGAGGGGAGAGGGGTGAGGGGAGATGGGAGATGGAAGAGGGGTGAGGGGAGAGGGGGAGAGGGAGGAGAGGGGAGAGGGGGGAGCTTAGCAACAGGCGTCCGGGCGACATGAGGAGCGATGGGGGGGGCATTCGGTCTCCACAAATAGTCCCACGTGGGGGCCAAGTAACACCATGCCAACACCCCCCACCCCGCTGCGGGGGCACGTGAGGCCCTGACAATGAAAAGCTTTTTTTAAATCATCACACCTCTCCAGGAATGACTAAGGAGGTAGTCAGCACTCAAGCGAAACAGAAATGATACAATATCTAATAGGCCAGATATAGATATATGATGGAAGATATAGTAAATGTGGCAATAAGTGAAGAACATAAAAGTTAAGACTTAACACTTTTTTGTTAAGTACATAATTTCATATGGAGATGGTGCAAGGAGATAGTCAGAATAGACAGATAGGTGAGATTTGATTTTAAAAAAGCTTTTCATTGTCAGTGCTCACGTGCCCCAATGAAAAGCTTTTTTTAAATCATCACACCTCCCCACCTTTCCTTATTATTATACACTCACAATATCTCACACGCTGACAAAAGTCAAACCTGTGTTTTGGAGAAAGACAAGCATCATTGCAGCATTGCGCCGCCAATCAGATGTTCACGCCAATCAGATGTTTGGCCAGACAGGATGTCCCGCTTCACTTCCTGCTACACAGAAGCCCACTACACTAGCACAGGAGTTAGCACAGAAGACCCTGAACCAGCAAGACTGGAGAGACTAAGAGAAAGGCAAAATGTTAATGCTATGGTATGGGGAAACAAATGCTGAATGGTTAAGCCAACATGCGGCATGTGTGGTTTTCTCCAAAACCAGACACGGGGCTTTACCATGTCATTAGAATGCCCTACAGTTAAACATGGTGGTGGTAGCATGATAATGTTTTGAGGATGATATTCTACAGCTACCGTAGGCCCAGGAAACCGGTTAGGACAGACAGACAGAATATGGTGCAGACAAGTCTAGAGCAATCATAAGCATTCAAAACAATTTCAAGAAATGGCTAAAATGGCACGCTTATTTCCCTCGTGGCATATTATTTTAATCAGCTATATATAGTCGGCTATTGAGATGCAAATGTCTCTCTTTGGCCCTCTTTAAGCAGTTGGTACAGTAGATTTATACTGTCCTTCACCTGAAAAGTGCACATTGACCTGTTCTTACTTCCTCACATTTAAACAGGACAACAACCTACAGCACACTGCATGAAAGACCAGGGTCAGTTTTGCAAAGGCTGCATGAAAGCCCTAGTCTGGCCTGGCCTACAGAATGGACGTGATGCCAACTAATTGAGCTTATTGAGATGCAAGCGTTTGGAGTCCTCTTAAGCAGTTGGTAGATGTACACTGTACTTCACCTGATAAGTGCACAGTGCTCTTTCTCACATTTAAACAGGACAACAACCTACAGCACACTGCATGAAAGACCAGCGGCCAGTTTTGCAGAAACGGCATGAAAGCCCTGCCCTGGTCTGGCCTATAGGATGGAGGTGATGCCAGCTAAGCATCTCTGGGTGAACTTGAAAAGGGCTGGCCACCAGCTATAGTGACTGGGCACCAGCTACATTGGCTGGGCATGAGTGGCTCTTGCCAAAAGACAAACTGCTGCACAGAAATGTGTATGCCAAGCTTAGCTTGAAAGTTTACTCCTCAAAAGGACCAGAGGCTACCACTGCTTGCTTATAAGAGGAATGTGAAAAAACAAACAAACGACCGAGTAAAAGGGGGATATATTTATCTAAGTGGCATAGTTAAGTCTTTGGTTTTTCATAAATAGACAAAAATCATCTAAAACGTATTCGTGCTCTATTATACAGGGGTATGGTAAAGAAGTGTGTGGGGGGGTGAATTTCTACATTTAAAAAATTAGCCTGAAATGCAACGGAAATGTGGAAAATGGCTTTTGTCAGTGTCTGTCTGCCCAGTATTAGGGTAAACTACGGGAGCCCTAAGAGGACACACAGCCTTTCCAGGAACAAATGGTGCATCTTGCAATATCAGCCAAGTCGAAATTCAATCCGTGGATTCGCCCTGTGATCCAAACCAGCTCCAATGCTAAATGGGCTTTTGCTTGGCTCACACGCCTTTTAATGAAATCAGGCCAGTATGTCTTTTTTGTTTATTTTGTTTGGGTGTGTGTGTGTGTGTGTGTGTGTGTGTGTGTGTGTGTGTGTGTGTGTGTGTGTGTAATCCTAAATACAGGCAAACAGAAAAACAACAAACCACCAAAGACCATAGTGGAGACACCAGTAGTAACCAATATAACACACAGGCAAATATATTCAATATGTCCAATGCCGGTCTTGCAAATAGTAATACAAACATAAAAGTAAACACAGGCAGAAAAAAAGTTATTCTTTAACTGCCATCTTCTTGAGACTCGACATATGCCCTTTAGACAGCTGATCGTATCACAAACAAGTGATTGTGGACATCACAAGCAGATCTTGAGACCTCATTCACACTTTATGTGAAGAAAATCTGGTTAAAGGACTGCATGCTCAAGTCAGTTATAAAATATATGCCAAAGAGCCATAAAATGGCTTGATTGTGTTGATGAGTGCCTAGCTGCAATGGCTATGTTACTCTTTGCTATGCTCCCTCATGGTTTGTGACTCCTGGAGAGGTGTGCTCAGTAGACAGTAGGCTAGGTTAGGCCAGTGTTTCCTAAAGAGGTCCACGAGCAGTTGTGTTAAAATATTATTTTTTCATGTTTCTTAAGCTACATATGCTATGCTTAGTGTGTTTGAAGGACATGTATACCATCTTCATGCATTCACATAGCCCTGTTAGCCTCAGATGGGGGGGGGGGGGTGGTCCTTGAGGTTTTCTTAAGGGGTGGGGGGGGGGTGGTCCTCAGTAAGAAAAACTTTGAGAAACACTGAGCTAGGTGAGAGAAAGCTCAAGACTGCAATTATGAAGAAGCACATTGGCAAAACCTAAAGAGTGAATTTTGGAAGCAAACTCTGTTTTTCCAAGGACTCGATGTGAAATTGATTACTGCGTTAAGAAGCATTGACCCAGACACACAGAGGTGACACAGATTGACACTGTATTCTCTCTTTAGTTCTCCTGCCATGAAAGGTAGAGGAATTTCCATCCTGTGAGGTCAATAAAATGTCAGCAATAATATCTGATCTGTTTTAGAGAAAAGGGCTAATTAAATCAGTCCAGCTTGACAATGTGTGTGATCTGACATGCAAATGTTGTTAGGTTCACTTAAAATTAAGTTAATTAGTATAGTATTTCTCACTTCTCCAAACAATATGTAAAAACGTGCTTAAATCAGATTTCCATGTGAATAATAAAAACTTAATACTTAATAAAACTTAATATTGGTTGCTCATTCATTTTTACACACATGTTATATTATACACCAATCTTTACTACATTTTTCAAGGCTTTTAGATATGATTTTTTTTTTTTTTAGGCAACACCAACATATTGTTATGGTGCGAGGGCTGTAAAAAGTATAAATTTATTTATTATTCCTTATTAACTTATTTGCATGTCGACATCCTCACCTATTTCAACGAACCAATTTCACTGCATGTCCTACTCTACCCCAGTACGTCTATGCATGTGATATTAAACCATCTTTGAACTTTACAAACCAAACAAATCAGGCCATAGTTAGGATGCGTATGTGTTAATACTCTTTGTTTATTCCATTGCAAACAAGATGTTATAATGTTTTAAAATAAACTAAACACGTTAATAAAATAAATAATAAAATAGCCACACATGCGAAGATCATTCCCTATTCATGCGTACTCCATGTCCTGATAATATGTTATGTTATGAACCGTGTTTCCTTCTGCAAACTGCTTTAAATCCCTCTGCTGCATTACAAGCATGACTGCTGGCCACTGTCATTCTAAACAGCCTTTAGTCATGCATTTACACCACTCTTTACTTTTATCAGTATATACATATGCACAGATTACATTTCACCACCGCGAATACCTAATACCCTCCACAGATGTTTTGTACCGCAGTGTGTGTGTGTGTGTGTGTGCGTGTGTGTGTGTGCGTGTGTGTGTGTGTGTGTATGTGCGTGCGCGCATATGTGTGTGTGTGTGCGTGTGTGTTTGTGTATGTGTGTGTGCGCGCTTTTGTGTGTGTGCGTGCATGCATGTGTGTGCGTGTGTGTATGCGTGCGTGCGTGCATGTGTGTGTCTGTGTGTGTGTGTGTGTACGCGTGCTTGTGTGTGTGCTTGCGGATGAAGGCATATTACTTTTTAAATTCTTCTAGGGCATAAATCAGGCAGATCTGTCTGGTGCTGTGTGTCCCTGAGGGCGAATCTGCCTCCCATGCCAAGCGGCTGAGCGTCTGAGCGGGCAGAAGAGAGAGCGAGAGCAGCAGCGAGAGCAAACACAAGCATGGGGATGTCATTGAGAAGCCATTGAGACTGGCCAATGGTAATAGCAGGTCTGTGGGCCCTCAGAGAGTCATTGGGATCAACTGGGCTTATAGGTGCTGTGCCCATTGCCATTGCCTGAGCCACAGAGGTCACACGAACCAAGGATGGCTGGCCAACACCATTTTATACCACTAACTTTGAAAAGGAGGAGGGGGGAAGAGGAATGTGCTTAATACTAATACTGGTATATACAGTACGTAGATGCGCCGTTGCCAACGAACCAACCTAAACCTCAGCTGCCCAAGCATGCCTAGCCAACACTATTTTATACCACTAACTTTGAAAAGGGAGGGGAGGGGGGGATGTGGTTATTACTAATAATGGTATATAGATGGTGTGCCGCTGCCATTGCCTGAGCCGCAAAGGTCGCACGAAACCGACCTAAACCTCGCCTGCCCAAGAATGCCTGGCCACCACCATTTTATACCACTAACTTTGAAAAGGAGTCGTGGGAAAAAGGAATGTGGTTATTACTAATACTGGTATATAGGTGGTGCGCCATCGCCTCAGAGGTCACATGAAACCAACCTCGCCTGCCGAAGTATGTCTGGCCAACACACTGTTTTATACCACTAAGTTTGAGTAGAAGGCAGGGATGGAACTTGGCACCAGCCACCAGCCAAACGCTGGTAAAATATGAAAGTGGCAGGTAGAGTTCAAACACAAGAAATGATGATTTTCTGTTGAGTGGCTCATGGATTTTACCATTTATTTGTCACTGGCTGGCAAAGTTTTAGATTTTGTACAGTTAATTTCCACCCCTGGTAGGAGGGGAGAAAAAAGGAATGTGGCTACTACTGATACTGGGTGGGGGGTTTTAATCAGGAGGCTGATATATATGCTCCCCATTATGGTTGCGAAGCGAAGACAAAGGCCTTGAGGAAGCCGCTGATCCCTCCCTTTACTCCTGTAAGCTGCATACATTATGAGGAGGTGCTACTACTATGGAGGCTCACAATAACGCAAACGCACTGCCTGGCAAAACAAGGACGCCACATCTTTAATGACATCTACAGAAACTACAGAACATTATGCTCCCAACACTGAGACTGAACCGGGGACTAGGGGTTTGAGCAAATGACAGTTACGTTAAGATGGCTCCCCAATTTTCCAAATAGCTTGATGTCCATAACATAAATGGTTAAATAGATTGGTTGGGGGGGGGGGCAACATATGCTGTGTTTTTTTTTTTTTTTATTTTATGTCCTTCATTTGAAGAAGCCGCAATAGAATTACCCTATTAACTGATGAGACTTTTGCAGGTCTCTTTACTAAAAAATCGCTCTCTTCCTCACAATGTAATTTGCTCCTGTAGCATGGGGGAGCCATAATATGCTAATTGTGTCTGCATATTCTGTGTTGGCTTTCAGTGGGGTGTTGTGCCCTCAGGCTTGCTGTCCCATGACACAAATCATCAATTAAGATCCCAGCAGGGACTTCAACATTTAAATTGCCACCATCTTACCAGTGATATCTACCAGACAACAACGACCACCACCACCCCACCCCACCGCACCACACACACTCTGAGATTGCTCGACTCACACTGGTATGTGTTTATAGGTTGCCAGACACACACACACACACAAGGAAGAGAAAGAGAGAAAGAAAGAAAACCCCATACAATGTGTACCCTGGTATTTATTATGAGAAAGTGTTTACCTCAGTTATGTAGTCTAAATAGTACTAACTTTCAAGTAAAATATTCAAATTGTATATCTGGAAATCCCCATACATACAATGTTTACCCTGATATTTATTATGAATTATCAATTGTTTACCTCAGTTGTGTAGTCTAAATAATAATAACTTTCAAGTAAAAATATTGAAACTGTGTATCTGAAAAGTAAAAACGGGCAGCTAAGTCCTGCACAGTGTGCACTGTGTTTTCTTTTTTTGATTGCCACACCTCACTGATACAAAAGACTTATGTGAAACTGCACATACAACACAAACTTATTTTCTTTCAACTGACAGCCATTGTGGTGACACACATACAAAAACACACAACTCACACAACTCACAAGTAAAGCACATTTTAGCCATGTAGTACAAAACAAAATGACACAATGTAAAAGGGCAGCTGTCCTCTAAAGAATATTTGGCATAAACTTTAATAAGAGCCAACATCACCTTAAGCTCCAAACTGCACTGCTGTCAGTAGAATATTCTACAATAAACGGAATAAGGTCTATAGGTTCATATGTTAAAAAAAATGTTGATGCATGTGATTTCCATTCCCATTTCCTTGTAGTAACTTTAGAGTGAATATGATAAAAAAAAAAATGACCCAGCAATATTCCTAGCTTACTGCGCAGAAAACTTTACAATTATCATGTCCAATCGGATGCTAGCTTATTTGTGAACAGTCAGTAAAGTTTGCAGGCATTCTAAACACAAAGTTACGCTCACTACAGCTTATCAAAGTAGCGCAACAATAGTGTATTTTCCGTTTCGTTCAGGCCTACTCTACGACTGAAGAATATGTTCATTTTGGACACGAAACGGCGCCTTAAATTAGTTTACGATCGGTAGACAAAAGACAGCCTGTGCCGTTCGTGTAATATGTTCCTTTATGGGCGAGGGTTCAAGGAAAGTGTGGCATCCTAGGCACTCGCCGATGCAACCGCTAAAGGTGAAAATAAACACAACGATATACAACCGCCAATTTTTTTCCCCTCGTTTTAAAAACGCACCACAGCAACTCGATTCCGAGTAAACCGTGAGAAAATAAATGACAGTATCAGCAACCAATGACTCGGAAAAAATAATTAATTAATTTGTTAATTAATTTGTATTTAAGCGACCAGATCCACTAATGCGTTCTATTCCAGTAAAAATGTAGCAGAAGAGATTACAAGTGTTCTCCCCCGTATTGCGTAAAAATGACAGACAGCATGCCATCTTAAAGGAATTACAAGAATTCCCACCGAATTACCATAACATTTTACAAATCCAAATGCAGCAACGCGAAAAAATAATCCAATAGTCTCTCCACCTCCAGAAAATTGTATCCCTCTCTTTTTCCTCTCTCCTGTCCTCCCTCCCTCTTCGCTCGCTCATTCTCTCCCTCCTCCCACCCCTTCCCTCTCTCTCTCTCTCCCTCTCCCTCTCTCTCTCCCTCTCTCTCGATATCCCCCTTCACTCTCTCCCTACCATGGCCCTGTCTGTATGAATAATGTCCTGCCTTTTGTAATGAGAGCGGAGAAAAAAAGACGGCTGAAGTGCTAGCTTGGTCTATGCCTCTGACATTGAAAATGAATGACAGCTTACCTGAATGCCAATCTTCATCAGACTGACACCAGGCTGACAACACAGCCTATACTCCCCTACACAACCAGTGACGTCTGCCATGTAAGACCCCTCCTACCATCCCCCCCTTCTTGCTGCCTCGCGGTACCCCTTGCCTACACCTCCACTGTTCTGCTTCCAGTGGCATACCGTACACCACAGGCCCTCTGCGCATCTCCGGCTCAGGAACCACGGCACCCGTTGGCCCCCTGTCGGTGTAAATTGTAACCTGCATTTTTTTACTACAGTAGCACAGCAAACAGCAAACAGCTAAAAAGAAAGTCATGTAAAAAATATGTTAGCCTTACACAGCAGCTCTCAATTACAGACCCGAGTTTAAATGGGGGAAAATGTAGCCTAAATTGGCCCACTAATTTTACCACTCTTTATAACAACACAACAATAACAACAATGGTAATAATAATAACAATAATAACAATAATAATAATAATAATCCTTCATAATAAATATCCCCTTTGCTTTATTATTTCCACATAGGAACAAAAACTACGATGTCGACTATAACTACATCTCCCATAATGCAAAGCAATCTCAGCCTAGGTTGGCTTTGCTGTTGCCCCAGTAACGTCAGCTAAGAGGGCTTTCGGAGTTACTGGCAATGATTATTATCTGAACCATTGTTACTTATAATGTAATGGTGCTAAGAAAGTAGAAAGAATGTACTAGGTGTATGTTATGCTATCTTGTCTGGTGAACCGTTAACTTATGAGCGAATTGTAAGAGACATGCCACCTCAGCTAGCAGTTGCTACATTAGCTTCTTATTGCTGGTATGAATGGAATTGCTAGCTGTCATAGCTAACTAGCTTGATCGGTTGCTGATATGCGTAGGCAGTGTTTTATTAGTTATGGTTCTTTCCATTAGATTTCAATAATTATTCTAATTTTAAGCGGCGGAGTAATTTGAGTGATTAAGTTTTCCAGGACAATCTCGCAGTTAAAGTGTGAGTGTTCCTTGCAGAGTGATTGTATGGTGAAGTAAACTGACTTAGCTTTAAAACTGCAACAAGAATCCTTGATGCAAGAATAGTTTTGGCTCATCGAGTGCTCTCCTTGCTCACTCAGGAGCTCTATGTAATAAAAGCAGCCTTTGGCTTGTACATAAAAGTGACTATATTTGAAACGTAGCCTCAGAAACCTCGTCATGACAGGAATGGTTTTTGGAGTGGGTACAGGGGTATTCCTTATTGCGCTTATATGGATTGTGGCTTTTGTATTAACCATACTCCTATCAAGAACAACTGGAATAGCCAAGTAAGATTGCCCGTCTACAGAACATTATATCATAATAATGATATAAGGCCTGCTTTTATGCTAAATCAAGATGAAAAAATATCACAGTTGTGACTAACTAGCTATTTTGTCTTGTACCTTTCAAGATTAGCCATCGTTCCTGTCCTCCTCCTGGCTATTATCATAACCCTCATTCTGCTGTTCTTCCCTCGCGGCTCTGAGGTGCCTTCTCCTGTGAAGGAAGTGGAGGTAAGATAAACGGAACACAAATAACAGACATTTTCAGAACATTTCTAGGACACGCCAGAAAAAGAAAATTGCTATATCACACATAATAGACCCAACAATGCGCTGATAATAATAATAATAATAACAATAATAATAATACAGTACTAAATACAATAATTTATTATTGTATAAATAATAAATTGTATAAATAATACTATTTATAAATATCACTCTATTTGAAGGTGTGTACATAAGGGTGACATTAGCTCTTTATAAACATCACATGACACACATCATGAACATTCATGACACTTCATTCATGTTTATGACTGTTATGTCTTTAAGTGTCACTGGATTTTTTGCAACGTCTGCACCCCAAGAAATATTAACTTAACATTACAAAAACCAAATGGCATAATTAATAGCAATAACAATAACATTAATAATAATAATAATAAACATCATTAATAATAATGATAATAATAATATCTACAGTAATTATCGTAACATGAAACATACATGACACCTGCACCAGACATCACGTTATGAAACTATAAAATAATAAAATATTTGGAGTCAAACAAATCAGTGGGAGTGTTGGAATTCTAAGTATATGGCAGCCTCTGTGAGTTCCCTTGCTTTCTTGCTTGCGATTTGAATTGCAGATGGGGCTGATGGTGGTAGATATTTCCTCCTCTCCTCTCCCAGCTAGCTGTGTGGCTGGCTGGCTGTAAGCTAAGCTACCACCACCAACCACCAACCACCACCACCACCATCAGCCTCTCGCTTCTTCTTCTATACAAAGGCATAATATCAGAGTGCCAATTAGGCCTGGCTCCAAACAGGGGCCCAGTGCTGTGCAGTGCAGTGCGGTGCGGTGCGTTCAATGCCACATTAATAAAACATGGCCGCAGCTCTGCGCTTTGCCAGCCGTCTAATTGGCAAATTAGAAAGTGAGATGCATTAAACGAGAGAACACTGCATCCACTGGAGACAGTATCGTCTCACCATCCGCCCACCCCCCTCCCCCTCCACATACACACACACACACACACACACACACACACACACACACACACACACACCCCAACATTCACACATGCAGTCATATCTTTAGTCTACTGCAGTTTCCTGTCCGTGCTTGTGATCACGCCCTCATAGGTCACGGCGAGTCAAAAGGGATAGGCAGGTATGATCAGTATTCCTTGCCTCCATCACATTGTGTGTGTGTGTGTGTGTGTGTGTGTGTGAGCAACAGGGATTGTGTGTGTGTGTGTGTGTGAGCAACAGGGATTGTGTGTGTGTGTGTGTGTGTGTGTGTGTGTGTGTTTATGTGTCTGTTTAAGAGGGTACATTCCTAACCTTCATGCATTGTTGAGCATCCAAGGTTTATAACCTTATCTTCAACAGGTGTTTGGTTTACAGTGACTGACAAACAATTTCTTTCACCACAGCAAACCCATATGAATGGTTGGTATTGCAATGTCACCCTGTGTGAACCGTACAGCCCATAAAAAATAGCTTAGATTGTTTTGCATGGCAATATGCCATCTGAACTACATGTTATGTGGTGAATGCCATGGATACACTGGCACTCTGCTGACACCGTCTGGAGAAATTGAGGAACTACAAGATGGGGGAAAAAAAATATGGGTCAGGCTTATTTGGATATGTCAGGGGAAACCTTCATTAATATCAAAGAGCATATTTTATTTACTACACAGCACGGGGGCTAAGGCAGTCACACACAGCAAATTCTGTAGTCCTTTTTAACACTATACCAGTGTTTATTTTGTCCCAATCTTTTGTAGTGTTAATTTAACACTCCTCCCTTACATGTTTGAGTCCTTTATGGTGAAATCAACTTTTTTGCAGTGTAAATGTCGACTCTTATTTTATACATACACTCTTCAATTAACACATTAACAAATTGTCAAGTATCTTGCCTGTAAATGGGAGGTTAGAGATGGACCTATAGGCCTAGTTATTTAGCATATTGTAGTCCAAGTTTGGGTTTTTTAAGAGGTGCCTTCACAATGGCGGTTTTAAAGACATTGGGGAAGACAAATTGTGAAGTATGTTGCCTGTAAATGGGAGGTTAGAGATGCTATTTAGCGCACTGTAGTTCAAGTTTGGCTTTTTAAAGAGGGGCTTCACTTCCAGGTATTGGGGAAAACAATTTGTCAAGTGTCTTGCCTGCAAATGGGAGGTTAGAGATGTTATTTACCGTACTAATGTAGTTCAAAGACCATGTTCTATTGACACAGCCCGGGGACTAGACAGCCATAGACTGTGAATAATCAGAGTTCATCTGTCTGCATTTCAGATCGTGGACACGTTCTTCATTGGCCGGTACGTGCTGTTGTCTGTGGTGTGTGTGGTGTTTTTGGCAGCACTGTTCATGTTGTTGCCCCTACACCTCCTGGAGCCCGTCTATGCCAAGCCCTTGAGATCCCACTAGCAGCAGGAGCGCCATGCCAACTTGGCATAGACTACCAGACGTCACTTAGGATCGGCCCCAGCTAGAGACAAGACGCTTCAAGTGTCCTCAACCATCTTTTTTTCCCTCATTCCTCTTGTTTTTTAAAGTGGAGTGTCAGTTTGTTTCATGTACTGTTTAAAAAAACGACTTGATGGTTCAACATCATGAACTTTGTAACTGAAGTCACTTAGGCTATGCCCAGCTGGAGACAAGATGCTTCAAGTGTCCTCAACCGTCTTTTTTCCCCCTCCTTCCTCTTGTTTTTTAGTGAATTGTCAGTTTGTTTCATGTTTAAAAAAATGGTTTGATGATCCAACATCATGAGCTTTTGTAATAAACTTTTTTTTTTGTAACTGAAGTTACTTAGGCTATGCCCAGCTAGACACAAGATGCTTCAAGTGTCCTCAACCAACTCTTTTTTCCCTCTTTCCTCTTGTTTGATATTTAAGTAAAGTGTCAGTTGGTTTCATGTACTGTTTAAAAAAAAAACAATTTGATGATTCAACATCATGAGCTTTTTTAATAAACATGTTTTTTTGTAACTGAAGTTAGTCTGTGTTTTATGTATCTTGTGTGCTGTATTTCTTTGTCTGTAGAACTGATGTTCAAATTGTAGGTTAATTCTAGGTGTGTTGTTGATTTTTACTGAGTTTAAAATATGCCATTTGCATGAGTGAGCTGGCCATGTTTTTCTCCTGAAGCATTGTGGGTAGTAAGCCCCTTTAGCCGGAACAGTCCTCCCGCCCACAGCAAGTTTGTGTTGGCCGCCATGTCTGCTGAATATGTGGTGTTGTTTTATCCACTCAATGTTGTTGTGGCCTTTATCTGATATCACACTTCAGCTGGAAGAGGGGGGGGCATTAAGAAAAACACTCCTGTGATTTACAGCAGTTAAGGATATCCGGCGTGGTGTAACACTTCAGGTGGCCCACAATGCTTCTGTTTTTTCAGCTATAAGTTCCCCTTTCGCGTAACCCCCCCCACCCCACCCCCCCTTTTTGCTTTCGGGGCGACAAACTGTCTTGAGGCAAAGGTGGCTGGTGTGGAGGTGAGAAGAGATGAGGGGAGGACAGGACAGGAGAGGTGAGGAGACGTTAGGAAGAGGAAGAGGAGAGGAGAGGTGAGGAAAGCAAAGGAGAGGAGAAGACAGGAGAGGAGAGGAGAGGAAGAGGAGAGGAAAGGAGAGGAGTGAAGAAGAGAGGAGAGGTGAGGAGAAGAGAGGTGAAGCGAGGAGATGGAGAGGTGAGGAAGAGGAAAGGAGAGGAGAGGAGAGAAGAGGTGAGGAAGAGGAAAGGAGAGGTGAGGAAGAGGAAAGGAGAGGAGAAGAGAGGAGAGAAGAGGTAGGGAGAGGAGAGGAGAGAAGAGGTAAGTCCACTATTTGGGTGCCCTCGATTTTACATGAGCTCAGACGCTGGCCTTGGTTCTTTGGGGGGGCACCCTGATTCTTTGGGGGGGGGCCCTGGTGGCGAGAAAGCGAGGAGCCCTGTGGGACGTGCAGTGAAACCCCAACCAGGGTGATGAAAGAGCAGCTAATGAATCAGATCCAATCCTATTAGTCACGGGCGGCGTCTCCATACACCAGCGAGCAGAGATGGGGGGGGGGCAGAGAGCAGAAATTGGGGGGGGGGGGGACTGATCGAGCGTGGGTTTCACACGGGCTCCGGGGAGGGCAGGGCGGAGTCGGGACATAATCTGAATCAGATGAAGTAAGTAACGAAGGACTAGGGCGAGATCGCTTGCGTATGTGTGTGTGTCCCGGAATTTTCATAAGTTCTGCCTGTGATCACAGTGTGATGGTGATGTATGCCCTTGTGAACTCTGTGAACTGAACACTGCGTCACACACTGGTTGGCTGTGGTACTTAGGTAGGCATCACACACACTGGCTATGGTACTTGGTAGGACATACACACTGGCTGTGGTACTTGGTAGGACATACACACTGTCTGTGGTACTTGGTAGGACATACACACTGGCTGTGGTACTTGGTAGGACATACACACTGTCTGTGGTATTTGGTAGGTCTCATACACACTGGCTGTGGTACTTCGTAGGCCTCGTACCAGTCTGCTTGGGAAGCTCATTGGCCCTTTCAGTCACCCTGACTAACTAACTGTCATTCTGCAAAATTTTCCCAAATGTTTTCCCAAAATGTTCCCTGATGGAAATGTCCCAAATCCCAAAATCACTCTCATTTTGCACGCTGCTTTAACTCAGAGACACACACTGTCCCCACACACTCCTCCCTTACTCTTATCACTTCCTGTTCTCTTTATCAGTGTGTGTGTGTGTGTGTGTGTGTGTGTGTGTGTGTGTGTGTGTGTGTGTGTGTCGGCTCTCATCCTCATCCTCTCCTCTCCTCTCTCCTCGCCTCTCGCCTCCTTTTCTATCCTGACCCTCTTCATTTTCATCTTGCTTGAGAACCGTTCCCGGGGGGTGGGGGGGTGGGGGTTGAGTGGGAACCGCAGCGGAACAAAGTGTCTGGGGAAGGGGTCTGCTACGGAGTCCCAAGCAGGAGGAACCATTGTGGGCCAGCCAGCTGGGGATACAAAGGGATGGATGGAGGAGGGGGGGGTGGGAGAGAGAGAGGAGGAGGTAGGGAAAGAGAGGGAGAGAGAGAGAGAGGGGAAAGGGATGGATGGGGGGGAGAGAGCAAAAGAGAGGGAGAGAGGGAGAGAGAGAGAGGGAGGGATGGATGGGGGTGGGAGAGAGACAGAGAGAGCAAAAGAGAGGGAGAGTGAGCGAGAGAGAGAGAGAGAGAGGGAGGGAGGGGGGGAGAGAGACAGAGAGAGCAAAAGAGAGGGAGAGAGAGAGAGGAGGGAGGGAGGGGGGAGAGAGAGAGAGCAAAAGAGAGGGAGAGAGAGAGAGGAGGGAGGGAGAGGCAGCGCAAGATTGAAGGATACAAAGGAATGGATAGGGGGTGGGGGTGGGAGAGACAGAGAGAGCAAAAGAGAGAGGGAGGGAGAGAGAGAGAGAGATAGTTAGAGAGGGAGGGAGGGAGAGAGAGAGAGAAAGGGAGAGGCAGCACGAGATTGAAGGATACAAAGGTGTGAGCCAAGCCCAGGATGTGGGTGTCTGTGATGGATTTTGAAGGGTGGGGTGGAATGGGATGGGGGTGTAAGGAGGATGGGGGGTGGAGGGGGAGGCACAACAACGCAATGCTGTATTGTGACCCACTGAAGCAGAACTTCTGCTCTTGCAACCCCCCCCCCCACACACACACACACACACACACAGCCTAAGAAGGCCTCCACAGCCCCCCAAACTCCAACACACACACACACACACACACACACACACACACACACACACACACACACACACACACACAGCCTTCCCATCTTCTTTTCTCATGGCCTAAGCTCCACGCTTGAAACTGTGGTTAAGTAAGCATCCATTATCTGTTTATGTGTTAGTAGCCACAGTAAAGAGAGCTGGCTGCCTCTCCTGTGAAGACATGGCCGCAGTGGTCAAACAATATATGCGCTATAGAGCATAAATGATGTATGATATTTCTTGTTGACAGACGACAAAACTTTCCAGCTTAAATCTGCGAAACACCCTTGTGTTTTATTTTCTTTGTCTTCCTGTTTTGGCTGTCAGTTCATGACTCCTTCTATGTTTATGAAAAAGAAAAAAGGAAACACACACACACTGGCATTTTTTTTGCTGTGCCGCCATCAGGCCACTTGAAGTGTGTGTCCTTGTTGAGGGAGGCGGTGGCAAATAACAAATACAGTAGCTGAAGTAGATCTTCAAAGGGGGGGCAGAGGGGGGCACAATGATTAAACCACATCCAGTGACACCTTGGAGAAAACAAAACGGGGAAATTTGTTGGGTGGCCTTGGAGAAAACAAAACGGGGAAATTTGTTTTTATAGGTCAAGCCTGGAATGGGTCGCTACGGCAACCGCTGTGATGTATGTCGGGGATGGAAGTGTGCAGTTTTCTCACCGCGAGGCCAGTCCTGCTCCATTACCCCCTTTGTGAGGAGCGAGAGGGCGCCGTCAGTGCCTGGAAGACTCTCTGCCTCTCTCTCTCATTTCCTCTTGCTCCCTCTCTCTCGCTCCCTCTCTCTCGCTCCCTCTCTCTCGTTCCTTTGCTCTCTCCCTCTCTCGTTCCCTCGCTCGTTCACTCTCTTGCTCTCTCTCCCTGTCTTTATCCTTCTCTTTCTTCCTCTCTCACCTCCTCTCTTGTTTTCTCGCTCTCTCGTTCTCTCGCTCCCTCTCTCTCTCCCTCTCTTGATCTTGTTCCCTCTCTCTCTCTCCTTCTCTTGCTCCATCTCTCTCGGTTCCTCTCCCTCTCCTCTCAATTCCTCTCTTGCTCCCTTGCTTGTTCCCTCGCTCTCTCCCTCTATCGCTCCCTCTCTCGCATCCTTTCTCACCCGCTCACTCACTTGCTCCCTTGCTCTTTCTCTCTTTTACTCGCTCCCTCCCTCTCTCCCTCTCTCTCTTGCTCGCCTGATGGAGGCCAGTCGGGGTCTGCGGCCTCGACCCTCTGCCCAGGAGGGGGGTGCGACTGGGCTAGTCCCCCCCGACAGGAAGATTAAGGTCCGCTTTAGAAGACTGCCCCCCCCCCCCCCCCCCCACAGCCCCCCAACCGCCCCCCAATAGCCCCCTCGCTGGGGTGATCTGACACCCCCATGTGGGGGGTGAAGCGTGGCTGCTCGCCCTCTCTCCACGGGCTCTCTTGGTGCCTGCTGGGGGTATCTGTCCGAAAGTTGCCCCACACCCAGGCAGGGGTGGTGTAGAAAATGCCCTCTGAGCAGCAGGGGTAGTTTTGTGGTCATTTGTTTGGGGTCCATCTAGTGATTGTGGGTGGTGAGAATGAGCAAATATAAAAGTTGAGCTAACTCATAATACTAGCATTAGTTGCTCAAATTTGGTTCATGCATTTGATTATTAATAAAACTGTTAAAAAAAAGACAGTATGTCATCTACACTACGCTTTTTTTCCAATACTTTGAAGGAACAGCACAACGCTTTTCACTCAGTTTCATTTGTACTCGCTGAAAATAAATAAATACATAAATGAATGACTTCAAATCTAACACTAGCTCAAATACTAATATAAACTGCAATAATATACTCTTAATTATTGGTCAATTCATGTTTTTTTTTTTAAATAAGTCAAAAAAAGTAGTTTGAAGACAAAGACAAAGTTTTTGACATGACCTGAGGTGACATAAGTGGACCCAGGTGACATAAGTGGCTTCAGGAGACATAAGTGGACCCAGGTGACATAAATGGTGTTAGTTTTGTCTGCTCCTAAAAATCCTGCTGTGTCTACGATAAGCACATCACATCCCATCACATCGGGCCAGCAGCCAGAGGACACTTCCTGTCCTACCCACCTCAGAGTCAGGGTCACACTGGGCGGAAAATCGGCTACAAATTGTCCATCTTGGAGCCCAGTGTTGGACAGCTTGGGGCTTTTCATTTAATAAATAAATCGTTGATTAAGTGATATTAAGAAATTATTACATTATTGGTTGCAGTTATTTCCAATAATCTAATAACCAGCCAATAATGCAATAACTAGCCAATAATGCAATAATGTATTTGGTTGCTACATGCTACATGGCCCCAGATGGGCCATAGTTTTGTGTGCTCCTGAAATCCTGCTGCGTCCTTGATGAGGACATCACATCACATCACGCCAGCAGCACCATCCAAGTCATCTGAAAATAATAAATTCATTAATGAATTAATTAAAATCTAACACCAATTCAAATACTAATACAAACTACGATAATATACTCTTAATTATTAGTCAATTCATGGAGGTCAGTCAGGACATGACCTCAGGTGACAAATGTGGCTTCAGGTGACATAAGTGGCTTCAGGTGACATAAGTATTCATAATTTTATCTGCTCCTGAAATCCTGCTGCGTCTGTAATAAGGACATCACACCACATCACGCCAGCAGCACCATCCGTGTCCACTTCCTGTCGTACCCACCTCAGAGTCAGCATCGGAGTCGGGGTGATCCGTGATCCCACACTGAGCGGAAAATCGGCTACAAATTTTCCATCCTTGAGCCCCAGTGTTGGACGGCGGGGTTCATAGGACCCTTTCAATTGTGAGAGCGAGGAGAGAGAAGAGAGGAGGAGAAAGAAAAGAAAAGAAAAAGAATTCTTTGTGTGACCTTTTCTTTTCCCCCTCTCGCTTGGTGGTCAGAGGAGGCTCCTCTCGCGGGTCTCGGATGACTAAGGTGTGTGTGTGTGTGTGTGTGAGCGGGAACCGGCGTCGGATGAGTTCACATCACACACAGCCAGCAAGCAAGCATGACACCAGCGATGCCATTTTTGTTCACCTCAAAGATGGGCTGGGTGTTCATTTAGTGTGTGTTTTTAAAATTCTTCAATAGCTTTATAATCAGTGTGGGGTCATTGTAAGAGGCCTGGGGGGTGAAGTGGAGGGGGGGGGGGGGGGTTAAGAGATGTAAGCCTTAACTATGATGGCATCATTAAAGCAATGTACAAGCAAGCATGACAACAGAGATGCCATTTTGTTCACCTCAAAGATGGGTTGGGTGTGCATTTAGTGTGCGTTTATTTATTTTTTATTTATTCTCTCTTCAGCTCTGTAATCAGTGTGAGGTCACTGCAATGGGCTGGGAGATGGAGGGTTGGGAGGGTGGGTTGGGGGGTAGGGTAAGAGAAGTAGGGCTTAACTTGTTCGATAGCATCATTAAAGCAATGTACTTTAATTATACAAGCCACTTTCGTCAACAACAACAGTTGGATAAAGCTAAGTGAAAGATTGAAAAAAAATTGAAAAGGGGGGAAGATGAAGAGCACGCAGGGCGAGAAGGAAAAAGAGGAGGAGGAGGAGGAGGAGGAAGAGGAAGAGGATGAGGAGGAGAAGGAGAAAGAGGAGGACGAGAAGAAGAAGGAGAAAGAGGAGGAGGAGGACAGGGAGGAGGGGGAAAAGTAGGAGGAGGAGGAGAAGAAGAAGGAGGAGGAGGAGTGGTCCTCTTTACTTATGCAGAGCCAAGGCCATTAAGAGAGGTCAGCTTTGTGTGAAAACAGCTCAGTGCAAAGGGCTCAGGGTGAATGGCATACGGCTGCAACACAGGGGAGGGGAGGGGGGGGGCAGTCTCTCCCCCTGTCAGAGTGCGGGGCTAAAAGAGGGGGGGGGGGCAAAGGGGGGGTCGCTCGAGCATTCCTGCCCCGTTTGAAGTTCCCAAGCCGGGCGAGTGTGTGTCATTGTGCGGGGACTTGATCAGTCACCTACTAGACACTTGATTAATGGAACTGATCCTCTTTAGTAAGTGAACACACACACACACACACACACACACACACACACGAATACTCACTCTCTAGCATGCACACACATTTACACACACACGCACACACATACACACACAGACACACACACATTCACACTTAATCACACACACACACACACATACACCCACACACACACACACACATACACACACACAAATACTCACTCTGTTAGATATACATGCATACACATTCACTTACATTCACACACTTAATCACACACACACACACACACACACGCAAATACACAGTCTCTAGCATATACACACATTTACACACACGCACACACACACACACACACACACACACACAAACACACTGTGGGAATAAAATTTATATTCTTTATTAAATATGTATAATCATCAAGAGTTTAATGAAATAAGTCGTGCTTTGTGTGACTTGTGTGTATGTTCAAACTGCAAAGTTGTACCATGTCTTATCTGTGTGCCTTTCATGTTTAAGAACATTCTGTGGCCTTGTTGACTTGAGAATTGCGTAGGCATCTGTGCTGTTTCTTGAGGTGTCGCCTGGCTCTGTTAGAGATAAGCGCATCTATAATGCCATATATCTAAGGGGGTCAGATTGACCCTGGGTTAATCTAGGTCAGGTCACCCTCAAGTGATAGCACATATGTTTACAGGAATTTATGGTTCTTTGTGATGTTGAGCGTGAAGCTGGGTAACACCCTAATTGATGAATATGCCACGCGTAATGGTGCTGTATGGGGTTCTGAGGGTATAAGAATAGTTGCATTCTGTATGTTAGTCAGACTACGCCTGTTCGCTACACGACGTGAGTCTCCGGTGCCGTAATAAAGCTCTCTGGGATTTCTTGATTGCCAGCTGACTCTGCCTGAGTTTCTTTGATATCCAAACTTTGAACCACAACACACATACACACATTCACACTTAAACACACACACACACACACACACACACATACACACACACACACACAAACACACACATACACACATTCACACTTAATCACACATACACACTTAATCACACACACACACACACATCCCCTTGTTTTCCTCTCCTGTGTATGTGCAGAACCAATGGCATGTATGTGGTGTTGGGGACGGGACCCTGGGTCTCCATCCCTGGGCTCTGCTCCCAGCATGGTGCCTGAAGCCCGGGTTGGCCATTGTTCCCCTCCCCACATCTGATCCAGAAAGAGAGAAAAGGGGTGGCATTGTAAAGAAGAAAGTGTGTTTTGTGTCGTATATGTCAATGTATGAATGTATGCTTGTGTGTGTGTGTGTGTGTGTGTGTGTGTGTGTGTGTGTGTGTGTGTGTGTGTGTGTGTGTGTGTTTGTGTGTCTTTGTATGCTGCTGTGTGTGTGTGTGTGTGTGTTCGTTGGTGTGAATATTTCAGTGTGATCCAGGAGAGAAAGAGAGAGAGAGAGAGAGAGTGAGAGAGAGAAAGAGAGAGAGAGAGAGACATAAAGAGAGAGCGAGCGAGAAAGAGAGAGATAAAAAAGAGGGGTGGGGATAAAAAAACACAAAGCAAGCAGCAGAGACAGCAAGGCAGAAGAAAAAGAGAAAAAGAAAAAGAGCCAAACTTCATAACCACCTCTACATCACCCCTCACCAGGGGGCTGGGTTGGGGTTGGGGTGTAGGGGGGTGCAGTGGGGGGGTGCAGGGTTGGGGGGGGTCCCCACATTCTTCCTCCTCCTCAGCCTCACATGGTGTGTGTGTGTCCAGTCCCAGTCCCACCATCCCTTCCCCAACCAGCCATGGGGATCCAGAGCAGGAGGAGCAGAGACTGTAGGGAGTGACAGAGAGGGAGAGGGAGAGAGCAGAGGGTCCCTGGAGAGCACCGCGGGGAATCTAAGCACACACATTTACCCACACACACTTTCACACATACACACACTTTCACACACACTGACACACACACACGCAGGAGGATGCAGGTGGGCGCGTGGGTGCTGTGGGCGTCCTGGCTGCTCACCTGGACTGAGGCCTCTCGTCAGTGCCAGTGCCAGTGCACCTGTGTGCCAGAGGGCACCGCAGCGGAGCTACGAGGGGCAGCCGGGGAGGGCAAGGAGGGCAAGGAGCCCATGGCCATACCCATGCCTGTGCCCGTCTCTGTGCCCATACGGCACCCTCACAGGGAGCACAGACACCCACCAGCACACAGGCACCGTGGAGGAAGCAGGAGGAGAGGTAAGCTACTCCACTCTCTCACACACACAAACACACACTCTCTGTCTCTCTCTCTCTCTCTCTCTCTCTCTCTCTCTCTCTCTATCTATCTATCTATCTATCTATCTATCTATCTATCTATCTATCTTTCTCTCTCTCTCTGTCTCTCTCTGTCTCTCTCTTGCTTTTAATATTTCTTAGTATACATGTTTACTTTTACATGTTAACCACATACATTTCTGCACTGGAGAAAGCTGCTGTTAATCTCATTGTACTTGTGTACACATTTTTAATTTTGTTTGCTCATGTTTATTTGTATGCTCATGTTGTTTTGAGTATCAACTCACTAAAGTAAGAGCAGAAAGAACGGTGAAGGTTTGCATCACATGTAAGGGTAAAATGCTTTCACAACAACAGGTGGTTGCACAATCTCTTGTACACTTTTACTATTCCACACACACGTCTGCTCTGCAGAAGGAGCTGCTGTTTAATCTCATTGTACTTGTGTTTAGTGACAATAGCAGACATTCTATTCTATTTAGTGACAAAAACAGACGTTCTTCATTCTAGTCTGTGTGCCTGTTATCCATTTTGTAAACATGGAAACTAAACTGAAAGCCTCAAGTGTTAGTCAGTCATGCCTCTGGTCTGGGTAGGACCAAGACTCTTAGAATGGTGATCTTTGGTAGTATGATTACAAAATGAGGAGGTCACCTCATGTGCATTACTCCATGAAACTTTTGCATTACTCTGTCAAAAACATGGAAATAGAGGAAACGGTTGAAAAACACATGGGAGTGTGGTAAACAACCTGCTTTGGTTAAAATGTTTTGGGGACAAACTTTGCTTTTGATGGTAATACAATCAAGATCTAGTATGTATTATATTTGCACAAATGACCTTGTGGGTATATACTGTGCAATATGTTTCCTTGCATATTGGTGTTAAATATTTCTAGTAGATGGATGCAGTAATAGACTACTTAGACTAACAGACTACTGCAGGGCAACAGGGTGGGAAACTTGTGGTTCATGACAGGAGTGCAGAAACTGTGTCAGAAGAGCTTGTGCAAACCACCTGTTGTTATGAAAGTATTTTAGCTTACGTGTGATTCAAACATTCACTGTTGTTTCTGTTCTTACTTTAATATACTACGAGATGTTACTCAAAAAAAGCTTACTTTAATATACTATATACTACAACCGAAATATAGCCTACCTTCTCGTTTATGACAAACTATTTATACTTAAATCGTCCGCTGGCATAACTGACCCTCCAGGGCCACTTTGAACAGCAGAGTGTTTTCTTTTTCTTTTTCTTTTTTCACGCATTTTACATACTTTGACTGACCTCATCCTTCATCCAGTTGAAAAGCTAGTCATTGTTGTATTCTTAAAGTCCGGTGGTGTTGCCCAATGTGCCAAAGAGCACTTTAAAAAGTCCATTACAATGGCCGAGTCCTTTTAAGCAGCACAAGGCGAAGCTCATTAAATGCCGTTTATGTATGTCCATACAAAAAGAATTAGCTGCGAATCAGTATTCCTCTCTCAGAGATTCAGCCCTGCTCTCTCTGCTCTTTAAGCAAGGCAGCATGGGATGGGAGGTTATGCAGGAATGACGCTTAACGCATTCCTTTTCTAATTCCAAATTATATATAAATCCAAATGTCAATATGTGTGCTATTAACGTGATAAGTAGGCACGTTTATTAGAAGGAAAACGTCTTTTTTTTCTAAAATAAGTCTGCTGTGCTCCTATCAACAAAAGAATTGCTATTATAATTTTCTATCTGTGTCAATTTGTCATGCTTGATCCTGCAAAATGTGGAAAACAAGGATGCGCAAATAATTTCCTATCATATTATGGGGACGCTACACTTACAATGTGTATGGCTTTTTTTTTTTAACTATCAGGGCTTTTAAACATCACATACTTTCAGTTCGCCTCGCCAACGTCTAAAGATGATGATATGCTGGGTCGCTGGAATGTTGCCACCTATTATTGCGAGAAGTCTATACACCGCCCACGGGGAGTGCCAAGATTCGGATTCCGAATGGCGCTTTCTTGAACTTAGACATAAGTGACCGTATGTTGCCTTCTGGCTTGACGAACAATTAGCATATTAAGCTACTTGCAAATTACACGCCGAGCGCAACTCTCTCAGAGAAGATATATCACTAAGCTGGGATGTTATTGGTTGGATACCAACCCAACTCAACAGAAATTTTAAAGTAGACACCGATGAATTAACTTGTTATAAAGATAGATGCTTCAAGAGACTAGAGAGGGTTAATAATAATGATCCATCATGAACGCAGTGCTGGTTTTTAAGCTTTTCTTATGTTGTGGTTTAGGAGTTACTCTCGGACTCGAAGGTAAGGGGGAGCTTATACACATTTGTTTCTGTTTGTCTTATTAGACGTATCGAGCGATTAGCTAATGATCTTTGATTGACTAAACACTAAAGACCAAAACAACAATTAGTGTGAAGGTAGGCTAATGAAAAAAATAATGATTTCTTCATGTTATTATGATTATGTATCAGCGCGTTATCTACCAGCTGTGAAAAAAAAGGCTATTTCACAGGAGCTCACATAGCCTAAATGAATAGACGTGCGTAAAAATAGATGTGAAGTGATACTAGCCAATGTGTTTATAGAGAAAGTTGTTCATAAGCCGTAGGGGCCACAGACAGATCACCGTGTCCACCCTGAAAGTAAGATGAGGGCTTATTAAGTAAATCAACTTTCAAATGTATCTGGTGTGCTGACACAAGTTTAGAAATACGTGTGTAGTTGAACCCGTGCTTTCCTTAATGTCTAGAGAAGGTAAATGCCCATCAAACCATATCTTTCACTTTGTTTTTATTTATGTGAGTGAATTTGTTTGTGAAACATAGGCCTACAGTGCAAGATTCACATGGGGAAAAAAAAAACTAGCCTGAGCTCTCGTGCCAGCGGATGCACTCTAAAGCGCGTGGACTTTCCTTCTCAGGAAACAACCCCCTTCAAAAAAACAATAGACACTTTTTATAGACAGAAATTCTTTGCCAAAAATGCCTTAATCACATTCCAATCTGCACTGTTCAAACCCTCCTTTCCCCCATACTGTTTACAAAGTGGGCCATCTGATGTGAGAGTGAAAGCCGCAGATTTTCCACATTGTCCAATTGGCTACTGGTGAAATACTCCCTTGAAAGATATTGTTAAACTGTTGATATCTCTAAAAAAAAGTACACTGACACTGCTCAGTCCTCAGGGCATAACGTGAAATGTATGTAACATGATGTTTTACTACCTAGAACAACATTTTTATTTGTTATCCGGATTGTGTGTGAGTCCCAGCATGGGAAAAAAGTCTTTTACTTTTCTGTTTGACACTTTCCCATTGTGAAGCGGTGGTGTTGTCATCGAGCCCTTAATAGCCTTAGCCGTGTGTGTGTGTGTGTGTGTGTGTGTGTGTGGGTGTGTGTGTGTGTGTGTGTTGCCTTGTGTGTTCTCGGGACTGCGCTAGCAGGTGAAGGATATCCTGTGAGCTAGGAGACTGTGTTTGTGTGAAGCAGCCCCTTTTGTTCCCCACACACACTGTGTTTAGAAACAATCTATGAACCTCTCCGCTTTCCGCTCTCCCCCAAGCAGGAAACGGCTACCACCATTCAGACCTCCTCTGTGCCCGGCACTTAGAACAAAAGACACACAAAATGACAAGGTCAACCAAAAACACCAAAATGTGTTTGTTGATAAGGAGGTGTTTTTGTTGTTGTTGTTGTTCCCATTTCTTGTAATTGACTTGTCACATTTTGATATCCAGGAAAAAAAACACATCCATACATAATGCCTACAGTTGATTGGCTTGTTTATTTGTGTTTACTCAGTGTTTGGGAAAACACAAACAACCTGTCATTGATTTCAATGAGGCGATGAACATCACATCACAGCACAACACAATACAATTAATTTGGTGGCAAGAGTTCATTTGAATGTCAGAGGTCATGTTTTTGTGAAACAGTGGCAGTTTTGTTTTGGGACTGAACGTAGAGGCGGGGGTTATGGGGGGTATAGGGGTGTGTGTGTGTGTGTGTGTGTGTGTGTGTGTGTGTGTGTGTGTGTGTGTGTGTGTGTGATGGAGGGAATGGGGGGTATGGGTGGTGGGGGGTTGTGGGGAGTTCACCATTCACCTCACTTCATTCTCTGGGCTGCGTGGGTGATCCGCCCCTTGAACCTTGACCCCTGATGAGCCTTTGCTGCCGAGTTAAGCCGGGAGTTTAAGTGGCGAGCACACACACCCATCACACACACACACACACACACACACACACACACACACACACACACACACACACACCCCTGCCAAAGGATGAGTCAATTTAGAGCTGCTGTCTGGATGATGTGCGAGTTATTTATTTTTATAATCATATTTTGACTTACTACATCATACAGTGTGCCCCAGAAGCAGAGGTGTCAATTATTAAGCTTTATGAAGATTTTTTAACCCTTCATGAATGTCTTCATAGAGTCTTATAAATACAAGATTTATAGAAAGTGTTATCCATTCTTCATACAGTACAAAGGTGTCAATCCCAGGTTCAGAAAGTAAAAGCCCTGTCACATTTTCCTTGTAACACAGGTGACTTCACTGAGTTGCTGATCTACCTGTCTTGAGTGCTCATTACGATCAGCTGATTCAGAGCTGGTTGGATCAAATATTTGGCAGGGTTTTTGATTTTTGAACACGGGATTGACAACTTTGCCCAGATGACACCAAAGCACAATGCAAAACATAATACTATGTAACATAAAGGCTACAGTATCATTTTTATAAACATTTTCAGCTGACATTATTGGAATGTTTTGATGGAATGGTCAAGTAAAATGAGTAGGGCTGTACATTACAAAATCATAAGAAATTTTAACCACAGAAATGTTTCATAACAGATTATGAAACATTACTGTGGTTAAAATTTCTTATGATTTTTGCATTCATTTGATTATTGGCTGTATTGGCTTCTGCCTGACCCACTAACCTAAATTCACACTAACACCATTTATCCAAGTGTGTTTATTTTTACGCCAGACAGCTGTGATATTAAATTACATTACATTACATTACACTTAGCAGACGCTTTTATCCAAAGTGACTTACAAAAGGAGGACATAATAAGCTAAGAGAGGTGCAGAGGAACACAGAGTAAACAGACTACACACATACACACATTACATTACACTATATTACATTACATTACACTTAGGAGACGCTTTTATCCAAAGTGACTTACAAAAGGAGGACAAAATAAGCTAACAGAGGTGTAGAGGAACACAGAGTAAGCAGACTACCCTCACACACAGAAGGAGACACATGTGCCGTAAGTAAGTTTCCTGGAGTAGGGACACTACAGACACACACCTCCTACACACACAGACTTATACAAGCATGAGGCATCTAGGGAAAAGAGTTGGTTAGTAATAGTTAGTTTTGTTAGGAAGGGAAGCAGTCTCGGAAAATAAGCGTCTTTACAAGCTTTTTAAAGGTTGAGAGGGATGTTGCTGCTCTTGTAACAACTGGTAGGTTGTTCCACCATTGAGGGACAACGGCAGAGAAAAGTTTAGAGTGTGTGAGGAGAGGGTACGGCCAGACGGTTTGTATTAGAAGACTCTACCTGTGGACAACTACCATAGGCCCTTCAGCTCTTCCAGCTGACGGAGTGTGAAGAATAGATAGATAGATAGATAGATAGATAGATAGATAGATAGATAGATAGATAGATAGATAGATAGATAGATAGATGGATGGGGGGTGTAAGTAGGTTGAAGATTAAATATATATATATATATAATGGACAGTAGACACAGTCAGAGCTATTCCACAGATGTCCTGTTTTTTTTCTTTTTTGCTTCCTCGAGGTCCAAAGCCAACGCCAGATGAGTCTCCTCCTCGGATCGTCCACCACCCCTCTGACGTGGTGGTGAATGTGGGGAGCCCCGCCACGCTATCCTGTCGGGCGGAGGGGACCCCGACCCCCACCATCGAGTGGCTCCGCAATGGGGAGCCCCTGGACGGGGGGCAGGGGCAGGGGCAGGGGCAGGGGGTACGGCCCATGGTGCTGCACGAGGGCAGCTTGTTCTTCCTGACCGTGGGGATGGGGGCAGGGGGGCGTAGGGTCCAGTCCCATGAGGGGGTGTACACCTGTGTGGCACGCAACTCTGTTGGAAAGGTCATGAGTCGCAACGCCTCTCTGCACATCGCCGGTGAGTTTGTGTGTGTGTGTGTGTGTGTGTGTGTGTGTGTGTGTGTGTGTGTGTGTGCGCGTGTGTGTGTGTCTGTGTGTGTGTGTGTGTGTGTGTGTGTGTGTGTATGTATGTGTGTGTGTGAGAGAGAGAAAGACAGTTTGTGTTGTGTGGTGTGTGTGTGTGTTGGTATCTGTGTGTGTGTGTGTGTGTGTGTGTGTGTGTGTGAGAAAGACAGTTTGTGTTGTGTGGTGTGTGTGTGTGTGTGTGTGTGTGTGAGAGAGAGAGAGAGAGAGTTTGTGTTGTGTGGTGTGTGTGTGTGTGTGTTTGAGAGAGAGAGAAAGAGAGTAAAATAGCAAACCCTGCAGCTGAAGTTGTATTTTGCTATTTTGTGTTAGCATGTTTAAGATATAGTTCATACACACACACTGCAAACATGCACCCGCACACACACCCACACACACACTATATACAAACATGCACACAAACAACTGCAGTCCCAGCATCTCCCTCACGCAGTCCTACCCCCCCCCAGTGTTGCGTGAGGAGTTCCGTGCACACCCGAGTGATGTGGAGGTGGCGGTGGGTGAGGTGGCCATCCTGAACTGCACACACACACACACGCACACACACACACTATATACACACATCCTAACCCACATCTCCCCCCAGTGCTGCGTGGAGGTGGCGGTGGGGGAGGTGGCCATCCATACACACACACACACACACACATATATATACATATATTCACCCAGTCCCTACCCTCCCCAGTGTTGCGGGAGGAGTTCCGTGCCCACCCGAGTGATGTGGAGGTGGCAGTGGGGGAGGTGGCCATCCACATACACACACATACACACACACACACACACACACACACACACACACACACAGCTCCCTAACACACTCCTTACCCCCCCAGTGTTGCGGGAGGAGTTCCGTGCCCACCCGAGTGATGTGGAGGTGGCAGTGGGGGAGGTGGCCATCCACATACACACACATACACACACACACACACACACACACACACACACACACACACACACACACAGCTCCCTAACACACTCCTTACCCCCCCAGTGTTGCGGGAGGAGTTCCGTGCCCACCCGAGTGATGTGGAGGTGGCTTTGGGGGAGGTGGCCATCCACATACACACACATACACACACACACACACACACACACACACACACACACACACACACAGCTCCCTAACACACTCCTTACCCCCCCAGTGTTGCGGGAGGAGTTCCGTGCCCACCCGAGTGACGTGGAGGTGGCGGTGGGGGAGGTGGCCATCCTGAACTGCACACACACACACACGCACACACACGCACACACACACACTATATACACACATCCTAACCCACATCCCCCCCTCCACCCCCCAGTGCTGCGTGAGGAGTTCCGTGCCCACCCCAGTGATGTGGAGGTGGCGGTGGGTGAGGTGGCCATCCTGAACTGCAGCCCTCCGCGGGGGCAGCCAGAGCCCAACGTGTCCTGGAAGAAGGACGGGGTGTTCATCAACAGCACAGATGATCACTACACTGTAAGTCTACAATCTATCTGATCCTTTCTCTCTCACACACACACACACACACACACTTGCATGATCACTACACCGTGACTGTGCTCTCTGCTCCTTACACACACACACGCATGATCACTACACCATAAGTCTGCTTTCTGCTCTCTCTGATCCTTTCTCACATACACACACACACACACACACACACACACACACACACATGATCACTACACTGTGAGTCTGCTTTCTGCTCTCTCTGATCCTTTCTCTCACACACACACATGATCAATATATCATGAGTGTCCTTCTCGCACACAGTGGCATGATTACTACACCATGAGTCTGCTTCCTTCTCTCTCTGGTCCTTTCACACACACCTGCATGAGCCTGGCTCTTTGGTGTTGTGGTCAAAGTACACATTTGGTACCTGGGAGACCTAGGTTCGAAGCTGGGTGGGGTGACTTCTCCTTGTCTTCGCTGCAGGGTACTTGGATCAGTTCAAAGAAGTACACAATCACCCTCTGAAGTGTGCTTTGCTTTTCTTAGTTTAAAGATGTTACAGTATGTCCTACTTTTGTAAGTCGCTTTGGATAACAAAGTGTCTGCTAAGTGTAATGTAGTGTAATGTAAGTCGCTTTGGATAAAAGCGTCTAAGTGTAATGTAATGTAATGTAACATGTCTCCATGTCTATAGAAAGAGCAGTTCTTACTTCCACATACTGAAGAGACATTTGATACGCCTGCCCTCTTTCTTCACTGACATCCTTTTATTTAGAGAAGCAGAGAAAATCAACTGTTGGATGTTATCTAATCTGGATATCTTAGTAACAAGGGGATATATCTTCATATCTTTAGCAGCATCATGACCTTGAGCGAAACTGTCAGTGAGGAAAGAGAGGGTGCTTTGTGTGTGAAGAAAACAAGATGAGAGAATAGAGAATAGGCAGATACAGATCTGATTATCATCTGATCTGCCAGGATTAGGCTCTCAGGCTGGAGTGCTATTCTGTAAATGCAACAAAGAGAATGTGCCAACTAACTGACTTTTTTATCGTTTTTCACACGAGACGCCTACAAAATCATCCAGTTTAAGCAACACACATTACATTACATTACATTTAGCAGACACTTTTATCCAAAGCGACTTACAAAAAGGAGGACATAAGCTGACAGATGCTTTTCTAATGCTAAAATAATGGACAGCTGTAGAGGTCTCACACACACCTGCACTAATGACTTGTGATTTACGATTGTCTCTGAATCTCCTCTCCATCTACTAGCTTTTGTGTTATCATTCATATTCTCTGAGAAATGGTTAAGGCCAGGGTATGTAAACCTATGAGAACAACTGTAGCTTCCTCTCTTACTAATGCTAAAATAACGGACAGCCATAGAGGACTCAGGCCCACACACACTAATGACTTGTGATTTATGATCAAATTAAAATTAGGCTGTTGCTCTGTCTGTATGAAGATATGTAACGAAAATGAGTGGCACACAGTTATCTTCCTCCTTCCTACTAATGCTAAAAAAACAGACAGCCGTAGAGGACTCAGTCACACACACACACACACACACACACACACACACACACACACACACACACACACACACACACACTAATGACTTGTGATTTATGATCCCATCTCTGACTTGATGATCTGTGTTAATTATGAGTCTCCTCTCCATCTCCATCTCCTCGGCCTAGGTGCTCAACGGCAAACTAATCATCGCCCCAGCCCAGAAGAACGACTCTGGGGTCTACGTGTGTGTGGCCTCTAACACCCAGGGGGTGAGGGAGAGCCAGGCAGCTAGGCTATCAGTGCTAGGTAAGCCTGCCTGTTGCTGTTGCTATGGCGATAATTCATTCATTCACGCTAACTGGGAATTAGCCTCCTCACTGGATCATAAAGATTTATTTTTGTTGCGTGAGATTGAAAGAGGCATGTGTGTGGAAAATGTGATTGTGGTCAGCCATGTTCTCTAGCCTTGGTTTTTTCATTGTAAAAGAGATTGTGCGTGACTGGTGGTTTGAAGAAAGCAAATTAATAGCGGAACGAAAATCGATTAAGTTGAGCATATTCTATTTCCCCAAGTTCATATTGTTTCTGTGACATGTGGAAGCCAATACCACAATCTTGTTATGGCCTAAAACAGCAACGTAACCAACTCTGTCTTTGATTTTCTCTTTCCTTTTCTTTCTCTCTCTCTCTCTACCTCCTTCTCTCTCTCTCTCTCACTACCTTCCTCTTCTCTCTCTCTTTTTCTCTTTCTACCCCCCTCTCTCTTTATCTCTCTCTCTACACCCTTCTCTCTTTCTCTCCACCCCTTCTCTCTCTTTTTGCCTCTCTGTCTCTATCTCTCTCTCTCACTACCTCCTTCTCCTCCTTATCTCTCTCTCTCTCTCTCCCCCCCTCTCTCTTCTATCCCCTCCTCTCTCTATCTTTATCTCTCTCACTACATCCACCCCCCCCCCCTCTATCTTTCTATCCCCTTCTCTCCCTCTCTCTCTTGATCTCTATCTCTCTCTCTACCCCCTTCTCTCTCTCTCTCCCTCTCCCCCCCTCTCTCTCAGTGAGGCCAGTGCTGCTGCTGAAGCCCCAGGATGTGGTGGTGCGGGTGGGGGAGGCGGCCCACTTCTTCTGTGAGGCGGAGGGTGACCCCATGCCCACGCTGGTGTGGAGCCGGGAGCAGGGCCTGCTGCCCAACGGCAGGTCAGACATGCCCACAGAGATGCCCACAGAGATGCCCACAGAGATGCCATTACACCACTCACCACCACAGACAGGCACACACAACACAACACACCACCTTTACCACCTTAACCACACACACCATACAGTACTGCAACCCAAGACAAAACCACACAACACACCACACCACCTTTACCACATGCACCGTAGATTGCTCACTTAGTCAGACATGCCCACGCTGGTGTGGAGCTGGGAGCAGGGCCTGCTGCCCAACGGCAGGTCAGACATGCCCACAGACATGCCCACAGAGATGCCATTACACTGCCACCACCATAGACAGGCATACACAACACACAGAGATGCCCACAGGGATGCCATTACACCACTTGCTAGCATAGACAGGCACACACAACACATACCAACACCTTACAAGGATACAAGGATGTTTTATTGTCACATGCATAGACATGCTAGGTAGGAGTAGCCACTACACCGCTCACCACCACAGACAGGCATACACAACACAACACAACACCACAACACCACAACACCACAATACAACACTCCACCTTTACCACACATACTGTAGAGTACTGACCTAGTCAGACATGCCATGCACTGCTCACCACCACAGACAGGCATACACACCACCACAACACACCACACCACCACGCCACCGTAGAGTACTGATTTGTCATGTCCTGCCATTACACCACTCACCACTGCAGACACACAGAAATAACATAACACAACACAACACCACGCCACCTTTACCACACACATCATAGAGTACTGACTTAGTCAGAGATGCCACGCACTGTTCACTACCACAGACAGGCATACACATCACAACACAACACACCACACCACACCACACACCACCTTTACAACACAGATGATGTGATGCATCAGAGATGCCCGCCCCACCATTACACCGCTCACCAAAGCAGACATGCATAAACACAACTCAACACAACACCACAACACAGCATAACACAACACCCCCTGTAGCATATACACCGTACAATACTGACTTAGTGCAATGGATCATTTCAGTCACCTTGGTTTATTGTCCATTCTACTTCCATTCTAACCCAGACAAACCATCCATTTTATTTGCATTTTATTGTGTACAATATATGATTTTATGGGTAATTGCATAGTTGGTAAAGCATATTTTGTAATGCATGTTTTGACCCTGCAGAGTCTGGCTTGTAAATGTTATTACTGTAATAAGAAGTTGTTTTCTCTCATTAGTGAAGCAGGTGTTGGTGCAGGCCTTGCTTATTTAGAGAAAATAACTAAATACATTCCTCTCTGAGCGTTCGATAGTAAACTGACTTTCTCTCTCCTTAATGTCAACCCCCTCAAAGATTCCAAATGTCTTTACTTATTGCCATTCTTACAAAAAGATAGTTCAGAGATTTCATGTTGTGTTTCTTCCTCCCCCAAATGTTAATAAGGGAGTAAAGTATCTCCCTATCAAGAACCAGTACCCCCATAACATGTTTTTTTTGGGGGGGGGCGGGGGGGGGAACCAACATATTAATGTACCTAATACTGAACATTAATGATAATACCCCCCTAAAGGTGGTATCCCCCACCCATAGCAATAAAAAATATCACCAAATAGGACATGATGACAAGACATAACATGACAAATTATGACAAGACATAACAATATCACAATATAACAATATTACAATAACAATAAAACAATAACAATAACTCTGCATCGCTGACTGACGTTATGAATTGTGTTGTGTGTTGTGTGTTCACAGGTATCTGGTCAATCCGGACCATAGCCTTCAGATCCACTATGTGACGGAGCAGGACAGGGGGAAGTACACCTGCACCGTCACTAACGAGGTGGGCGTGGCCTCTGCCAGTGCCACGCTTCATGTGGAGGGTAAGGGGCTGACCACAGCATGCCTGACCAGAATGACATCATGGATAGTAGCTTTGGGATTAGTGGGTGGTGCAAAATGGCAGAAGTGCTGAGGGCATATTGCCTTTTTATTGCCTGAGGCTTTATGACATCATTTCATTTCAGTTCTTTCACGTTTACGTTTACATCGTATACATTTCACCGTAAAATGTCAGCGAACCAAGTAAGCTGTAGTGCTTTGCTGATAAAGTTATTTTTCCATGAGTTTGTTACAGTTGTGCTCATAAGTTTACATACCCTGGCAGAATTGATGATTTCTTAATGATTTTTCAGAGAATATACTGTAAATGATAATGAGATCTGCTGTGGACTCTGTGCTGTGACAGATGCGCTGAACGCTCGGCAGAAGGAGCTCCACAAGGAGCTGTCGGCCCTGAGAGTGGAGCTGCAGACCGTGGCTGTGATGGCCCCCTCCTCCAACACCTCCTTGGTGCAGTGGAAGGTATGGGCAGTATTTACAGTAATTCTCCGCTGTATGCCGGTTCACCTTCCATGGATTTTTTTTCATTAATATATGATAATATATGATATATGATATATAATATACTCGAACACATCCTTGGTTTAGTGGAAGGTACAGTATGGCCACCTCGGACAGGAAATGCATCTCAGTATTTACAGTAATCCCCTGCTATATCCTGGTTCACCTTTCGTGGTCCCCCTATATTGCAGACATATATATTAATTTATATATATATTAAATATATTATTTTATTATTATTATTATATTATTGTTTTCATTAATATATGCATGCCACTATGCATGTTAAAAAAAAGTTTGTCAGAACAATAACTTTGCTATCATGGCCCCCTCCTCAAACACCTCCTTGGTGCATTGGATGGTATGGGCATTATTTACAGGAATCTTCCGCTATATGCCAGTTCACTTTTCGTGGTCTCGCTATATCGCAGATTTGTCATTAATATATGATAATATACAGGAAATGCATCTCAGTGTTTACACTAATCCCCTGCTATATTCTGGTTCACCTCATATTACAGATTTTTTTGCATTACATTACATTAAATTTCACTTAGCAGATGCTTTTATCCAAAGCAACTAACAAAAAGGAGGACAGGAAATGCATGTCAGTAGTTATACTATATTCGCTATTTATGGCAGAGATCATATGTATACTGTTCCCTGTGTCTGTATGGATTATGAGTCGATGCGAGATGTATGTTTTGTGTGCTTATGTCAATATGTGTATCAGCAAATCCCTTCACCCGGCTGACCCCAAGTGTATAGTCGCATCCCCACCCCCCTGATTAGCCTAGGTTCTGCTTAACCCAAACACACCCTAGATCATTTATCTACCTTGTTTGCCCATTGCTGATCAATTCACAGAGCATCACAGAGAGAAAAATCCTTATTGTGATCAATACAAATGTGACTATGCGGTTGATCAGAGATGTAGTTAAGTGCCCAGGGACAGCCGCTGTGGTTCCACAGACATAAATCCATTGGTTACGTTCAACTAAACTAATTTAATATTTGAGCCAACAACTGAATAAAATGACTGAAAAAAAAAACGAACAAAAAAAACTCACACAGTTGTTAGTGGGACAGGTTTCAGCCATAGTTTGTTTCTAGTTAACTGTGTACTAAGGGAATAGAGAGCTATTGAATCATGATATAATAATAATATATTGGAGTCCATCTGACTAGGGATTGACTAGGAGGTCCGTGAATAGAAGTGTAATGTAATGTAATGTAAGTCGCTTTGGATAAAAGCGTCTGCTAAGTGTAATGTAATGTAAGTCGCTTTGCATAAAAGCATCTGCTAAGTGTAATGCAATGTAATGTAATGTAATGTAATGTAAATCGGTTTGGATAAAAACATCTGCTAAGTGTATTGTACAGTAATGTAATGTAGGTCACTTTGGATAAAAGTGTCTGCTAAATGTAATGTAATGTAAGTCGTTTTGGCTACAAATGTTTGCTAAGTGTAATGTAATGTAATGTAATAAGTTTACAAGTTCTGCTAACTCGTCCCCAGCTCCAGTCCCTGCTGAGCCAGCCCCACTACCTGGATGGCTTTGAGGTGCTGTACCGCTCCCTCCTTCCCGCCAGCTCCGAGTGGGCCCCCAAAAAGGTGCCCTTGGGGTCCCCGTCCCTGCAGCAGGTCCAGCTGCAGCTCCAGGCACAGGTGGGCCCCCTGAAGAGGGGGTACAAGTACGAGTTTAAGGTGCGCCCCTACGGCAGCGGCCTCTACGGCAGGGAGAGCAACACCAGACACCTACGGGTGCCAGAGATAGGTAAGCATCAATACTAATAAATAATAATAATAATAATAACTGTATTTGTATAGCACATACATGATGTAGCTTAAAGTGCTTCAGTTTGGCAGGAAAAACACAACACAGGGCCTGGTCAGGGCCAGGTCTTAGATGGGTTTGTGTAGATTAGGGGATGTTGTCTGTGAGTGTGAGGTTTGGTTTTGGCCTAGTTTGAGACAGGTCTTAGATGGGTTTGTGTCTAATACAGTATATGACTCTGCATCAATAAGGCAAAGTGCTTAGCAAGGGAATCAGTCACATTTGTTATTGTAATGATACAAATGAGATCTGTTCGTTTTTATTATGCCGAGAGATGCTGAATAATGCTGTCAATATAAAATCTGACTTTTTGCCATCCTGGGGGGTTTTGTATGACCTAAAGCCTATACATTACATCACTTACAGTATATAAGGAAACTCTAAATGTAATCTGTGACCCGTCTTCTGTGAGTGTTAGCATGAGGACTAAAGCCACTCATGTCCCCACAGTCGCAGCTCACAGACGGGCTTTATGAAGGCATTATAGACCTTAATGAATGTCGTTATAGAGTCTTATGAATACAAGCTTTATAGAAAGTGTTACCAATGTCTTCTGTGAGTGTTTGCATGAGGAGTAAAGTGGCTCGTGTCCCCACAGTCCACAGTGCCCCTCCTCAGGCACTGTACTGTATTGCCACTGTCTGGCCTTTGTGTATTCGTTCATTTCAAGAGTAGCAAAGGCATAAATACCTTGGGTGGGAGACACTGTGGACTGTTCACCTTGCTCCTTATCATAATAATAATTATGAATGAATAATAATGAATAATAATGAATAATCTAAATAATAATAAAAATGTCTTCACAGTGCCCAGTGCCCCTCCTCAGGGGTTGTCTGTGACGATGCCCGTAGACCGCAACGACACTGTGCTCCTGAGCTGGGGACCCCCTCCTCACGACGCCCACAACGGGATCATCCAAGGCTATCAGGTACCCCACAGTAATGATAATAATAATGATAATAATAACAATAATAATAATAAACTACATTTGTATAGCACAGTTCATACTTCAACAGTTTGGCAGTGATGTGGTTTTAGTGACATGCTTTTAGTAATTAAATGATATGTTTTTAGTGATATGATTTTAGTGACATGTGCTTTCAGTGATGTGCTTTCAGTAATATTCCTTTAGTGACGTGTGTTTCCCTTCTGTGTGTGTCCGTCCTCAGGTGTGGTGTGTGCAGTCTGATGACCAGCAGTATTTTAACTGGACAGTGGACAGTGGGACCCACAGTCTGGAGATCGACATCCTGCACCCGGGCAAGCAGTACTGGGTTAGGGTGGCCGCTGTCAACGGAGCCGGGATTGGGGTCAAGAGTGACCCCCATAGACTTCTTATAGGTCAGTGATCCCCTCATAGACTTTTTATAGGTCAGTGCCCCCCCATAGACTTTTCATATGTCAAAAGTGACCACCTCATAGATTTTTATAGGTCAGTGATCTTCCCATAGACTTCTCATAGGTCAGTGACCCTCATAGACGTCTCATAGGTCAGTGATCGCCTAATAGACTTCCTATAAGTCAGTGACCATCATTGACTTCTCATAGGTCAGTGGTCTCCTCATAGACTTCTCATAGGTCAGTGGTCTCCTCATAGACTTTTCATAGGTCAGTGACCCCCATAGAGTTCTTATAGGTCAGTGAACCTCATAGACTTGTCATAGACCAAAAGTGACCCCCTCAAAGACTTCTTATAGGTCAATGACACCCCTATAGACTTTTCATAGGTCAGTGATCCTCATTGACTTCTCATAGGTCAGTGAGCCTTATAAACTTGTCATAGGTCAGTGACAGCCAGCAGTGCACTGGTGATAATATGCTCTAAAACAGCTTATAATCAGACTCTCTCCTGGTGTCATTTTAGTTTGTACATGTAACCCTAGACTTTACTAATGGACTGGATGGTTATGTTGTTAAAGTTTCCTTGTAGTATGCCAGCCTTTTATAGATAACACATTTTATTCACTATAATATATTAAGCAGAATTAAATCATATTTGAACAAGTTTGAATTTTTTACAGATCATATGGTTTTCCTTGGTAAATTGGTCTGGCCCTCAAACACAGATCATAGATTACATTTAGATTTTTTAATATACTGTAAGTGATGTAATTTATAGGCTTTAGGCCATATAAAACCCCACAGGATGGCAAAAAGTGTTATATTATACTATAATAAGATTTTATATTGACAGCATTATTCAGCATCTTTCGGCACAATAGAAACGAACAGATCTCATTTGCATCATTACAATAACAAATGTTACTGATTGCCTTACTAAGCACTTTTGCCTTATTGATGCAGAGTCATATATTAATTACACTGTGCACAGCATAACTGTTGTGTCCTGACTAAACTGCATGACATCTCAGCTCTGTCTCTGTCTCTGTCTCTCTCTCTCTCTCTCTCTCTCTCTCTCTCTCTCTCACTGACACACATGCTGCATGCTTTATGCCGTCCAGAGCATTACGATACGCTAATACAAACTGTATGGCCGTACCCTCACCTCTCACAAAGGGAGGTCACTCTAAACTTTTCTGTTGTTGTCCCTCAATGGTGGAACAACCTACCAGTTGCTACAAAAACAGCAACATCCCTTTCCACCTTTAAAAAGCTTGTAAAGACCCTTCTCTTCCGAGACTGCTTTCCTTCCTAACAAAACTAACAAAACTAACAATCACTAAACCAGCTCTCTCTTATTCTGCTCCTATGTAGGAAGTATATGTGTCTGTAGTGTCCCTGCTCTGGGAAACTTACTTAAGCACATGCATCTCCTTGTATGTGTAAAGTAGTCTGTTTGCTCTGTGTTCCTCTACACCTCTGTTAGCTTATTATGTCCTTTTTGTAAGTCGCTCTGGATAAAAGTGTCTGCTAAATGTAATGTAATGTGTGTTGCTTAAACTGTTGCTGTGATGTTGTTTAGAGAACAAGCGGCGGGCGTCCCCCGCTCTCCCTGCCGCGGGTGCGGGGGCCCTCCCTGAGGTGCTGGCGGTGCTCCAGGACCCCGTGTTCATCGGCAGCGTGGGGGTGCTGCTGTGGTGCCTCCTCATGGTGGGGGCCGTCTGCCTCTACCGCCGACACGGCAGGGCCTCCAGTGTGGGCCACGGACACCACAAGCGCTCAGGTCAGCACTTTTTAACAGAACTGGTGGTGGGGGGGATGGGAATAAATTACATCAAAACACACACCACATAGGCATCACCCCCCCCACCCCCCCATATTACAACAGGGGGGCACTCTCATCTGCCCTCCATATTACAAGCCTGGCACACAGACCCACCCTTGATATATACACACCACACAGGCATCAGCCCCCCCCCCCCCCCCCCCCATATATTACAACAGAGGCTGGTGGGGGGTGGGTACATCACAAAACACACACCACACAGGCATCCCCCCCCCATATATTACAACAGAGTACATGCTGTAGCCCCCCCCCCTCTATATTACAACAGGAGGCCACTTGCATCTGCCCTCCATACTACAAGCCTGGCACACACACCGGTCCTCTATATTAACGCAGGTCTGCTGGACGTCAGGAGCTGAGGTCAGCACTCCTGAGTGTGTGTGCTGCTTGGGTCTGCAGCTAAAGGTGATAGATTATATGGATATAAACCACCAAACGGCTGGTTGCCCAGCAACAACATTCATTATGACACAGGTCCATATGTTCTAATCTAGGGCTTAGGCCAACATCTAGGCATATTTGCTCTAAAGATATTAATATCCTCAGAGAACATCCACATTTATCAGTATGCCTGAGAATTTGTAGTTTTTTTTTTTTTTTTTTGCTGTGCAAACATGAAGGTGAACAGGTGAAGGTGAAACATTTCACAATTAAAACAGAGAAATGTACTTGTACTTTGATAAAACATTGATATAAAATATAATGACAGTCTGATATATTGTATACATTACATTATATTCATTTGTAAATGGCTATGAGTATGTCATGTTTATATGTTTATAAAATAAATGTCTCTATGGTAACAGGCTTATACCGGTTGGCCAGTGAAGACCTCATCATCAGGCACAGGTAATGCATGCACACCCAGTTCTGTCAAGCATACAGTAAATCTTTACACAGCCCACAGATGCTAGTACATTTCATACCAATGGCTATACATTATGCAGGTGGCTAGTGCTAATACTCCTAGTTGAATTTTGGATGAAAAGTGAAACGTCTTTAAGCTACTAAAGGAAGTCTAGTTGCTTACAACTCATTTGCTCATTTGACTAACATGACCTGGATGAATGAGAATCCTCACAGACATGGTGTATTTACGTAGCTGACTGTCCAGCATGATCTGGTGTTGTGTCATCTGTTCCAGGATGGCGGCTCCGGACTCTCCCTGGATCTCTGGTGGCTGGAGGCCAGCGCTCTGCACTAAGCCCTACCAGGACCTCTGGGCCCAGGGCCAGGACAGCCCCATACTCAGCAAGAGCTGTGAGTCACAGGCAGCCCGTCATTTGATTTTTGCAATGTCTGCATCCCAAAAAATATCAGTAACACTTTCTATGCATCCAGTGTTCATAAGATGTTATAAACATATTCGTAAAGGGTTATAATATATTCATAAAGCTTAGTAATGGTTGACATAAGTATGCACAACTCTTTATACATACTTATGACTGCATTGCAATGCTATGTTATAAGCCTTTACAACTTTAAATGATACAGTGCATTATATATATGCTATTTTGTCCTCTTGATAATGACCGTGATGAGGTGAAAAATCATAGATGTTCATCTTCGATTCCTGCTTCACAGCATCTCTTCCTGTCGCGACGAAGAAGGACGGCGGCGGCCATCTTGAAGCGGTCGTCCCCATTGTACCCGACAACTGCGGCGTGTACGGCACGTTCTACGTGGACCTGACGGGCAAGGGCCTCAAGACCTTCAACAGTCCCGCGCGCCGTCCCAGAATGCCTCACTTCCACTCCCACTCCCACTCCCACGAGCAGCACGGTGTCGGCGAGACCGTCATCATCCCCCCCCAGCCCTCGCCAACCAGGAGCAAGGCGGCGGCCAGGGATGGTCACGGCCCGGGACAGGCAGCGTTGCCGTGGAAACGGGCACTTCCCGCCCAGCCGCACATGGGGGTGCTCAAGGAGTCCTGGGAGAGGAACTGCAAGCGAGGTGAGTGTAGCGGTAACACTTTCTATGAAGGTTGTATTCATAAGACTTCATAAGCACGTTCATAAAGGCTTATATGCATACGTACAGTATGTAAAGTATACATAACTATTTATACATACCAAGGTATAAATTGGTTACAAAGCTTCACCTGCCTTACAAGTGCAGTTTATAAGCATAAACAGTTATGAATACTAATTAAAAAAAGACCAAAAAGAAGAGAGCAAGCAATCAGATCTAGGAAGTGGGAAAACAACAGAGGCAAATGAGGCGTGAGTGTGTGTGCCAGCGGGGGTGCAGGTGCAGTGAATAACACGGTTGTGGTTGTGATCCTCCAGAGCTGCATGCGGTGAAGAGTGCCCCATTAGTGGCCATATCCCAGCAGGCCTTGCCTCTCGGCAGCACCACAGGTGTGAACAAACAGAGATTCACCCACCAACCTCCAGGTACCTCAACACTTCCTGCTCAGTATCAAAACAGTGTTATTGCAATGTCATGTTTGTGCACTTTAAGGTACTAATGTGGAATGATGATGCGCTTAGAACGAATGTAAGTGTAAGGCTGACTTCAGCAGTGGGAATACCTACAAATACTGAGTCACAGTAATAACAAACTCGACAAGTATAGGCATTCACAGTAGTTAAACAGCACATGAACGTTTGTATAAGTTTGATTTTTATACTTTTTATAAGTAAATGCTATTTTAAAATGCTTCTGGCTCAAGACTATGCTTGTTTAGTGACAGGATTAGTTTTGAAATAACTGGGGTTTGAACTACGGATAGGGGGAGTAGCTTAAAAAATGTGATTTTGTGACTGTGCCCGTTTTTTACCGTGGACTCCTCAAGGATACTTAGTAGAGTATTTAAAAGTCAAATGAGCTAAGTTGTAAGCAACTTGACTTCTTTTAGTAGCTTAAAGACATTTCACCTTTCATCCAAAAGGCTTCTTCAGTTACTGAAAGACATGGAAGAAAAGTGAAACATCTTCAAGCTTCTAAAAGAAAGGTGAAAAGTCTTCAAGCTACTAAAGGAAGTCTAGTTGCTCAGAACTGAAGAATCCTTTTGGATGAAAAGTGAAACGTCTTCAAGCTACTAAAAGAAGTCCAGTTGCTTATTTCAACTTAGCTCATTTGACTAACATGACCTGGTACACGATGACACACATGGCCTTGTGTATGATATTATGTACTATGTGTGTGTGTGTGTGTGTGTGTGTGTCTGTGTGTGTGTGTGTGTATGCGTCTGTGTGTGTGTGTGTGTGTGTGTGTGTGTGTGTGTGTGTGTGTGTGTGTGTCTGTGTCTGTGTCTGTGTTTGTGTGTGTCTACGTCTGTGTGTGTGTGTGTGTGTGTGTCTGTGTGTGTCTGTGTGTGTCTGTGTGTGTGTGTGTCTATGTCTGTGTGTGTGTGTGTGTGTGTGTGTGTATGTGTGTATGTGTGTACATCCAGCCCTCCCTCCTCCCCCTGGTCTTCCAGACTGTGTCCAGTCCGCCCGTTCCCACTGCCCCCTCCAGTACTCAGCCTCCCTGCACCTGGTGGACATGGGCATCCCCCACTCCGGCCCCCCCGGCCACAGCGATGACACACACAGCCTGAGCTCAGAGGAAGGGTGAGTCACACACACACACACACACACACACACACACACACACACCACCTCCCCAGCAGCCATTGTTTAAGACTTCCTCTCCTTCCAGGGCCTTTTCCTCTGCTCATCCCCCCGCTGTTTGTGGGTTTTTTATTCTTTACTTGAGTGTGTGTGTGTGTGTTTGTGTGTGTCTGTGTCTGTGTTTGTGTGTGTGTGTGTGTGTGTGTGTGTATGTCTGTGTGTGTGTGTGTGTGTGTGTGTGTGTGCGTGTATGTGTGTGTGTGTGTGTGTCTGTGTCCGTGTCCGTGTCTGTGTTTGTGTGTAAGTACTCCCTATGGATTGAACACTTTTTGTTTAAGTTCTGGTCTATTTTAAACCTTAGAACAGCATGATATATTAATATATTAATATCACACTGACACAAAGTCAGAAAGTCACATATTTCCATTTAAAACGAGCGATGACCTACAGAACTGTACAATAGAGGAACTGTAATTCAGGCAGAACACGTTTGATTCTCATTTGTTTGAAGAGTAAACTGTGAAACATTTCCTCGTCGAGAGAGAGAGAGCCGGGGGGCAGGCTCCACATCCACACACACACACACACACACACACACACACAATCAACACACATAATCAAAACGAACACACACACACACACACACACACACACACACACACACACGGGAGTCAGCCTGTGTAGACAATGCTCAGGAAAGACACAATTACCGAGACCTTAACGAGCACATTCATCGCCCAGAACTCCTGGAAATGTGTGTGTGTGTGTGTGTGTGTGTGTGTGTGTGTGTGTGTATGTTTGCCATTTTGCTGGACGGAGCCATAACAACCAGAGTAAAGTGTTGAACAGTGTCAAGAGTGTGAAGATTAATCATGTATCTCTGGGTCTCTGGTGGAAGCCATAACAACCTACTTTAGAGCAGAAGCTGCAAAAGCTGTGGGGAAGGAGCACTTAGAAGCATGTTGATTGCTCAGGCCAGAACAGCTGTACTCAGTGCAGAATAGCAGACTATAAACTTACACTTAGTCTAGAGGACACTAGCCAAGGCAAGGCAAGGCAGGTTTATTTGTATAGCACATTTCATACACAAAGGTAGTTCAATATGTAGGTCTGAGTTTGGGCACACCTTCTCATTCATTTTTTTTTACTTTCATGGCTATTTACATTGTAGTTTCTGACTGAAGGCATCAAAACTATAAATGAACAAATCTGTATTTATGTACTTAACACATCCTTCACATACAACATATTTATGTGTGTGTGCGTATGTGTGTGTGTGCACCCAGGTCCAGCAGGTCCACCAAGCTCACAATGGACGTGGGCTCCCTCCAGTCCATCTGCTCGGCATCCGCAGTGCGAGGGGCCCCCACCACCACCACCACTATGGGCATCTCTATCTGCCCCTCCCCCTCTTACCCCCCCTCTATCTGCCCCTCCTACCCCTCTTACCCCGGCCGCACCTACAGCCGCCTCTCCACGGCCTCCTTCTGCCACTCTGCTGACCCCAGCGTCACCGATGACCTGGACCTGGACGACACCACGCTGTCCTCACAGGACGTCACCCAGTACCTGGAGATCAGGCCCAAGCCCAGCAGGACAGGGTAGGGTTTTATTTTTACATCTCTGCACCTCTGTTAGCGTATTATGTCCCCCTTTGGAGAAAAGCATCTGCTAAGTGTAATTTAATGTAATTGTTTGGGACTTGGTAAAAGACTTTTGATGTCTCGCAGTACTTGGAGATCAGGCCCAAGGCCAGCAGGACAGGGTAGGGGGTCTTTTTTTTTACACCCCTCTTAGCTTATTACTGTATGTCCTCCTTTTTGTAAGTCACTTTGGATAAAAGTGTCTGCTAAGTGTAATATAATGTAAGACTTTAGAAGTTTTGATGCCACGCAGTACCTCGAGATCAGGCCCAGGGCCAGCAGGGCCAGGTAGGTTTTTTTTGTACACCTCTGCACCTCTGTTAGCTTATTATGTCCTCCATTTTGTAAGGTGTTTTGGATAAAAGTGTCTGCTAAGTGTAATTTAATATCATTTAAGAGGACTTGGTAAAAGACCTCAGGGTTTTTTTTATTTACTTAAAGTTTAGTAAATATGTTTCCAGCAGAACGGAAGGTTGTCACTTGTCATATTTGATCTCGCCTGTCTGTTCCCTCCAGCATGATGAGAGGTAACACATCTTTCATCTTTCATTCTATTTCACGCTTTTTTAGGGTGCTGACCGAAAACCTCACACCGCGCCCCTTCTCCCCAACGCCCACCTTCGGCTACATCTGCGGCCCATCTGAGGTGGAGGAGGAGCGGGGGGGTCAGCGTGGTGGTGGTGGTGGTGTCGGAGGTGGTGGTGGGGGGGTCGGAGGCAATGACGGGGGCCGAGCACGGCTGCGGAGCACCCCGTCGTCGTGCTGCAGTGAATGGGAGGGGGGGTCGCTGTGGAACGCCTGGGGCTCCGTCTCCGAGGGCAACATGGCCAGCGCCCGCACCAGCATCATCAGCTCGTCCGACTGCTCCTTCGTCACCGACGCAAACTTCGCACGCGTGCTGGCCCTCACCGCTGACTCCATGGCCGCCGCCGGACTCTCAGGCAAGGACTCGCTCTTGCGCTCTCTCTCCCTCTCTCTCTCTCTCTCTCTCTCCCTCTCCCTCTCTCTCCCTCTCTCTCTCTCTCTCTCCCTCTCCCTCTCTCTCGCTCTCTCTCTCTCCCTCTCTCTTGCTCTCTCCCTCTCTCTCAGGCAATGACTTCCTCTCTGTCTCTCTCCCTCTCTCTCTCTGTCTTTGCCTGTGTGCTCGCCCTCACCGTAGACTCCATGGCAAGGTGAAAACCATAATTTTTTTTTTTTTTTGGGGGGGGGGGGGCATCTCTCTGGGTGGGTAGGCTTGCTTGTTTTTGACCTACGTATGTGCTTGAGAATGGGAAATGAACCAGATCGCACACATTACAGTATGTGGGTTTACATGCAGAAGAGTTGTGGCTTTCAATAAGTGTCTTTAACCAGAGGTGTCAATCCCGGGTTCAGAAAGTAAAAACTCTGCCACAAATTTGATCCAACCAGCTCTGAATCAGCTACTCAGTGAAGTTACCTGGGTTAGAAGGAAAACGTGGTGGGGTTTTTTTCTTTCTGAACCCAGCATTGACACCTATGTCTTTAACACACAGTTTAACACAGAGACAAAGTTTAAGGCGATTGCAGTAGTGTGGTTTAGAGAGTGTTGTTTCTCTCTGTCAGTTGGACATTCAATTCAGTTTAATATCTAATATTAAATCACTTCATCACTGTTCCCACCAGGTGATGCCCTGTTGGTGGTGCATGATTTAAAGGTTGTTTATGTTTCCTGGCACTAGGTGGTGCTGCATTGCAGCAGTTTGCAACAGCACTGCAATAATTTAGCTCATCATGAATTATTTTTGTGGTTCTGTTTTGATTTGCTTGTGTTATGTAACTTTTGTAGACGTTGGGATTAGTAGGTGGTGTAAAATGGTTTAATTTCAGTTCTTTCACATTTACATTTACATCGTATACATTTCACCGTAAAATATCAGCAAACCAAGTAAGCTGCTGTGCTTTGCTGATTAAGTTATTTTTCCATGGGTTTGTTACAGTTGTGCTCATAAATTTACATACACGAGCAGAATTGATGATTTCTTAACCATTTTTCAGTGTCATTTTGGTAGTTCCTGTTGCCATTATGATTTAAATAAAGTAAACACAGGTGTGTTTGACAATACATGGCTTCAGCGAACACTAACCATGAGTGAAAGAAAAGTTTTTGTGTTATCATTCATATTCTCTGAAAAATGGTTAAGAAATCATCAATTCTGCCAGGGTATGGTATGTAAACTTATGAGCACAACTGTATTTCTCTGTGAGTTTGTTATGTTCTTATGTCTCTCTTCTTCTCTTTCCTTGGTTTTCCTCTCTCCTTTTCTCCCTTTCACCCCTTCTCTATTTCTGTGTGCTTATTGTCATGCAAGAGCCCGCATTAACGGGGAATCGCGTCATTACGCCATTTCGTTATTGTGTTCAACTGCTACGGTGCCACTGGACTGCAAGAAATGTTGTCTTGTTGTGACCTTGCCAAACTGTAAAGCACTTTGAGCTGTATGTATTGATTGTGCTATACAAGTAAAGATTATTATTATTATTATTCTTGTGTCTTGTGCAGACTTTTCCCCTCCGGCGTCTCCCCTGAACGTGATCTTCCCCCCTCCGAGGGACTGCTTTGGGGAGCTGGACCCCTTACCTGTGTGGGACTGGAGCACCACCTGGGTGGAGGAGATGGAGGCGCAGTACCGTGGTGGGCGGCCAGGGGGCGCCAGTGTCATTGGCACAGCGGCGGCCACAGCTGCAGGCCTGTCCTCTGTGCCAGACCACTGGGGATACCACCGGCAGGGCACCAGGCAACACGCCCACAGCAAGATGCTCTCGCACTCCTGAGCGACGACACTCCACATACAGTGGAGTACACTCAGAGGTGCCATCCCGGGTTCAGAAAGTAAAAACCCTGCCACGTTTTCTTTCTAACCCAGGTGACTTCACTAAGTACCTGTCTGAGTACCTGTCTTGAGCAGGGTTTTTACTTTCTGAACCCGGTACTGACACCTCTGGCGATAAGACTTCACATACACTACACTACACTACACTCAGAGGTGCCATCCCGGGTTCAGAAAGTAAAAACCCTGCCACGTTTTCTTTCTAACCCAGGTGACTTCACTAAGTACCTGTCTTGAGTACTGTCTGAGTACCTGTCTTGAGCAGGGTTTTTACTTTCTGAACCCGGTACTGACACCTCTGGCGATAAGACTTCACATACACTACACTACACTACACTTAGAGGTGTCAAGCCCGGGGTTCAGAAAATAAAAACCCTGCCATGTTTTCCTTCTAACCCAGGTGACTTCACTGAGTAGCTGATCTACCTGTCTTGAGTGCTCATTACGATCAGCTGATTCAGAGTTGGTTGGATCAAATTTGTGGCATGAAGTTTGTGGTCTGTGTTGAAAGGAAAACATGGCAGGGAATTTTACTTTCTGAACCCGGAATTGACAACTCTGCCCCCCTCCAGCACCTCAGGGCTATATCCCCCCAATGCGCTTTGGCTTTTTATTTTTATGTTCTCAATATCCATTTGAAATGGTTTGTAGTGTTTGATATATATAATTTTAGACTGTAATTTCTTTCAGAGATTTGAAGAATAATTCCAGTCTGCTGTAGGACAACATATTCTGTACAGGTGTTTCCTTTTGGTTTATGTTCACAGTATCAATATTATACTTTTCTATTTAATGTATTGTACACTTTTAATGTTCCCTCATTCCAACTCAACAATATATATCTTTGTTTCTTTTTTAGAGTTCATTTTTTGCCAATTTTAGTTTTCTTTTACTAGCTAATTTTTTATGATCATTATCTTGTAGTGGGATCAGTAATGTGTCAACATAGGTGTCTTTACTGATAATTCGGGCAAGGTAATCAGGTTTATACAGCATACAGTAATTACTTTTATTACTTTTATTTTATTACTGTGTAACTGCTACCACTGCAATGATCATAAAGTCTTTATGACAGAAGGTGTTACACACAAGTTATTGATGTGTTGTACACAGCAAAATTCTTAGAGTTAATTTCCCAGTGTTTAGCAAAAGTGTTAATTTAAGAGTGTTAAATGTAAGATTAAGAGTTGAAATTACACTTGAAAAAGTTGATTTAACTGTAAAGGAGTTAAATATTTAGGGAGGAGTGTTAAATGAACACTACAAAGATTGGGACAAAATAAACACTGCCATAGTGTTAAAAGTGATTCTCTCAGAGTTGATTTAACACTATAGAATTTGCTGTGCAGTATAGTAACACACTGTACCTGCTGATCTTGATCCTAATTCTAGTACGTTTGTACTAAGAGCTACATGATACTGCAAAATGGGTACCAGGATGAAGTCTGACCACACAATTGAACTTTTTTTATCGTGTTATCACTCATATATTCTGTACAGACATGTGCATGTACAGCCATTGAAAACTAATTTTATCTTTTAGTGGAAGCATAATATTGTCAGAGAGATTATATAAAAATGCTCTTTTAATTCCTTTCTATGACAGCATTCGTTATTATATGAGGAAGATGTGTCCTTGACTAACTTTGTATTGCGTACAATATAAACCTTTCTAAAGATAATAAATTAAAGAAAAAAGTATATCCACGCTTTTGAGCCTGATGATGATGGTGATGGTGATGGTGATGGTGATGTGATGATGATGATAATGATGGTGATGGTGATGGTGGTGATGATGATGATGATGGTGATGATGATGATGATGATGACGGTGGTGATGGTGATGTTGATGGTGGTGGTGATGGTGATGATGATGATGATGATGATGATGTGTGTGTGTATTGTATTGTCGATCTGTGTGTTTGACGACTGACTTCATGTGTTGAACTGGGGGTGAGCCTGATGATGATGATGATGATGATGGTGGTGATGATGATGATGGTGGTGGTGATGATGATGATGGTGATGATGATGATGATGATGGTGATGATGATGATGATGATGATGATGATGATGATGGTGATGATGATGTGTGTATTGTGTTTATCAGTGTGTTTGAGGAGTGACTTCATGTGTTGAACTGCGGGTGACTCTCGTCCGACTGCAGCCGTAGTTATAAGCCCCTAATCCTGAGCGCACACAAACACAAGTCCCATTATACACTAGAGCCCACTTGCCCGACACACACACACACACACACACACACACACACACACACACACACATATGCTCTCATATAAGCCCACACACACACACAAACACAAGCCCCATTACACATTCGAGGCCACTTGCCCGACACACATACACACACACACTTGCCCGACACACACTCGCCTCCAATCTCACACACACACACACACACACACACACACACACACACACACACACACACACACACACACACACTTGCCCGACACACACTCGCCTCCAATCTTAAAGGATTATCCCCCATCTCTGCTGCTCCTCGCAGCCATATGCTCCACAGGAGTGAGGTCCAATACACACACACACACACACACACACACACACACACATGCTCTTATATAAGCACGCATACACATATTCACACACACACACACACACACACGCATACATGCTCTCATATAAGCACGCACACACAAATACACACAGCGTAGGTCTCTGGTTCTGTGTTAAAATGTGTCCAAAAACACTATCTTTTTATAGCTCATCAGTAATCCAGTGGCCCACATTACTAAGCAATAGAAGACACACTGCTCTTTCTGTGTGTGTGCTTTCTGTCTGTATGTGTGTGTGTGCTTTGATGTTGATGTTAATGCTGATGCCTGCCACAGTGTATTTTCCCTGATATGGCCGCCGCTGGCCACCGGGAGAATGTGACATGCAGAGACAGACAGACAGACAGACAGACAGACAGACAGACAGGCAGAGACAGTCCGACAGACAGACAGACAGACTGGCAGACAGGCAGACAGACGGACAGACAGACAGATAGACAGACAGAGACAGACAGATAGACAGACAGAGACAGACAGACAGACAGGCAGACAGGCAGACCAATAGAGACAGACAGACTGGCAGACTGGCAGATAGGCAGACCGATAGAGACAGACAGACAGACAGAAAGACACAAATGAAACATGTAGCTGACCTTTTAAATCCTCTGAATTGATCACATGACAGGCAGAGCAGAGGTGTCAATCCCGGGTTCAGAAAGTAAAAAAAACCCTTCCACATTTTCCTTATAACCCTGGTGACTTTACTGAGTAGCTGTTCTGCCTGTCTTGGTGGAGTGCTCATTATGATCAGCTGATTCAGAGCTGGTTGGATCAAATTTGTGGCAGGGGTGTTACTTTCTGAACCCGGGATTGACACCTCTGGTGCAGAGACAGACAGAAAAACACAAATGAAACATGCATCTGACTGACCTTTTAAATCCTCTGAATTGATCCTGAGGATTTAAGATTTATGAGTAACGTTGCATGTAATGCATTTCCTTAAGTCTTCATTTCGAAATGACTTTATACAGGATAATAAAATGAAAAGAACAGAAAGAGTTGAAAGGGCACTTGCATCTTAAGGATGAAACGCAACCAAATGCACAAGCTAGAAGCTTAAAAGTCATTATCTAAGCTTAACATATATGTGCTCTCTGATATAATGTCCAACATGTCCTCCATAGCTGAAGTAGACCATCACACAGCAATGCCTGCCGCTATGCCAGTACACTGATATCCATGAGCACAACTGTACATGCCTTCAAGCACACTCTCCCTGGCAGTATACCTGCAGCCAGACCTCAACATGCCCAGTGTCCCAGCCTCCCTCCTGTAGTAGTAGCAGTAGCAGTAGTAGTAGCAGTAGTAGTAATAGTAGCAGTAGTAGTACCAGTAGCAGTAGTAGTACCAGTAGCAGTAGTAGTAGTAGCAGTAGTAGTAGTAGTAGTAGCAGTAGCATACATGTATCTATACATCATTGTCTGCCACTATGACAGTACACTGATATCCATGAGCACAACTGTACATGCCTTCAAGCACACTCTCCCTGGTAGTATACCTGCAGCCAGACCTCAACATGCCCTGTGTCCACACTCTGAGCAAAGGCCTGTGGTCCACTAGTGAGTGGTATGGCAGTAATGTCAAATGAAGAGCTCAGTGTGTTCTGCTTTTGCATAATGTGCAATTATGGGAACGAGCAGAGGTGTCAATCCCGGGTTCAGAAAGTAAAAACCCTTTTTGAACCTGGGATTTTACACCTCTGGCTATGCCAGTACACTGATATCCAGCCATATTGATAAATTGATCTGTATTAGAGAGGTGATACATTTCTGGGTTCATCTGCCTGAATGTGGGAGTCGTTTGCAGGGTCATGTGGACACATCTGTGTCTGTGTGGTGTCTGTCTCCCGTCCCGTCTCGTCTTGTCTCGTCCAGTTCCTCTTGGACACAGATGCCCCCTCCCACCCCTCTATCAGGCCGATTGACCCACTGGTGAGGGGTCAGGCCCTGGGGGGACATGACCACTCCGTGTGGCCCCCTCTGACCCACCTTCTGCTGGGGATACTGCTTCAGCAGCTCCCTTCATATATGGACAGCAGAGTTGTCAATCTCGGGTTCAGAAAGTAAAAACCTTACCAGCAAATTTATTTTCAGTATATTAACATAATTTAGGAGGGTTTTAGCTTTCATAGGAGATATTTCTAAAACCAATGGATTAATTTAAAGTCAGGTTATAAGCTTTTGTTTCTACAAAATGGATAAGCGACAAGACTTTTGTCAGGGACTGTAACACAGGTGACTTCACTGAATGGCTGATCTACCTGTCTTGAGTACTCATTACAATCAGCTGATTCAGAGTTGGGTGGATCAAATTTAGTTTGATCATTTCTGAACCCAGAATTGACAAGTCTCTCTCATCTCTGATCGCTCCTGTCAGTAAAGAATTCACAGACGTAACTGTAAGGACAGAAAGACAGCACAGGACAGGACAGGACAGGACAGGACAGAAGAAATCCTGTTGTTGCTGCTCATAGATTATAGATCAATCATCTAACCAATAATAGGTTGAAAATACTACTACGACGTGGGAATCATTTACAGAGTCCTGTGGCCACATCTGTGGCTGTGTGGTGTCTCTGTCTCCCGTCTCGTCTCGCCTCGTCCAGTGCAGGGATTCCTCTTGGACACAGATTGACCCACTGGTGAGGGTGAGACCCTGGGGACAAGCCACTCCGTGTGGCCCCCTCTGACCCACATTCTACTGGGGAGGATTAGGCTTGTGAGTCCCTCTGTCACCAGGAAAGACAGACAGGCAGCAGGAGACAGGGACTCTTGGCAGCCATGTTTATATATATAACATATAAAATCCATGTTTTTTTTCTCTTTCTTTCTTATCGTGTCATCCCACAATCTTACCATTCGTAATGAAAACTGTAAATCCGCTGCGTTATCAACACGCATCTTGACAGCACGCTACAAGATCCATGGTTGCCAATGTCAAAACACAGCCATTATTTTTTCCCTTTTCTTTTCTTTTCTGTTTTATGAGCGTGGTAAGGGAACAATACCTTATTATTTTTAGTGCCAAACGTACACTGTGCATACATTACAGCAGACACACACACACACACACACACACACACACATTACGGCAGACAATAAAGTCCAAAAAGGTATCCATCTCCGGGTGGAGTAATTAACATGGAAATTGGAGAAGGTTATTCTGGAGGCCGCCCTCCACACACACACACACACACACACACACACACACACACACACACACACACACACACACACCGCACCCCGCGGCCCAGATGGGGGGAGTGTCCTTGGTGACAGCGGGCCTAATAAATGGGGGGGTGATTTATGGGCGACTGGGGCCCCTTTAAAGGCTGTAAAGCGGGGCGTGGAGGGGGGGGTGGGGGCAGGGGGGGCGTGGAGGGGTTGGGGGGTTCTAAGGTAGCCATTATGTCTCTAAAAG
>CM059272.1:3720692-3725692 GCA_030347295.1 Setipinna tenuifilis
CTGGGCTTGGGGTAGGGACTCATGTCCTCATCTGCCACACAGGAAGGAAATACAACTTAGCAACTATAAACAAACCTTGACATGTACGGCAAGTGCTTATGAAGCATTTCGTGATACTAGAATGTTTTCGGAATATTTTGGAGACGAAAGAAGTGTTGTAGTCTGAAAAGCCCCTAACACTGCAAAAGACAAAAAAAAAGCTGATTTAAGCTAATCCCCCCTGTATCCAGGGAGAGAAAGGTAGACGAGATGCGCTTCTGAAAACTCAGATTTGGATTCATGGATATCACCATATGTGTGTATACATTCATGACTTATGCACAGAAATCTCAGTCTCTCTCCCCCCACATGTCACGGCTCCCCACCTTCTTTACGGCGCTGTCCTGAGCTTTTCCTGTGGGGGGCGCTGTGCTCTCTCCTCTCCATAGAGCTGCCCAGGGAGCCGCCCTCTCTGTCTCTGTCTCTGTCTCTGTCCAGCGATGTCTGACCGTACTCCAGCGTGCCTGACGGGGTGTCCAGGAGCTCTTCCACGGGAGGGGGTTCGGGGGGAGGAGGCAGATCTGCGGAAAGGGATGGGGTGGGGGGTGAGGGGGGGAGATGGGGGCAACGGGCAATGTTGAGTCAGCATTTCATTCGGAATAATGACAAGCACAAGCACACAAACAAGCACAACAGCAGACACACACACACACACACACACACACGTGCATGCACACACACACAAACACACACACACACACACAAACAACAAACAACAAGCACAAACAAGCATGAGAGCTCACACACACACATACACACACACACACACTCGCACAGACACAGACACAGACACACACACACACACACACACACACACACACACACACGCATACACATATACTCACACACACACAATCACTTTATCAACATTATTATCTGAAGATACGATCTTCTATTCTCTTCAGCAAACAGTGCCAGACACAAACTTAATTTAGCACCATAAATTCACACACAAAACAGACAGAAAAAACTCTTACAACACTCACACACACGCACACACACACACACACACACACACACACACACACACACACACACACACACGGGTGCACTGCAATGTCCTTGCAACATAAACAAAAAAGTAAGTAAAGGTTGAAATGAAAGCCTGTGTGAGAGTGGCCATTACCTCCTTGTATCACGTCCCTCCTGTACTGGCCACTCTTGGAGGTTTTCTTCTTGACCCGAGACTTGGGGCCCGCGGGGGACTGGGCACCATCCAGGGGGGAGGCCCGTGTCCTGCCTGTTAGTGTGAGACAGTGGGGGAGACAAACAGTAGCGGTTTTAGGCACGGGCGAACAGGGCAGCCGCCCGGGGCACCATTTCGTGGGGGGCGCCAACAGCACTTGGGGAAAAAATAAATATAAAAAGCTCCATGTGTCATATCACTGCAATCAGCACATTGGAGCCCCCTAAGTGAACTGCAGGTGCCCTTGCTTGCTAAGAAGGTGCTCGTGTCCTACCTGTGTCTGTGACAGTGGGGGAGACAGACAGCCATATTGTTAGGGTGCCACCCTCAAAACCATTAATGTCAATGCTAAACAATACCAAGAGGAGAGGAGAGGGGAGAAGTGGAGAGGCGAGGCGCAGAGAGGGGAGGAGAGGAGGGGAGAGTAGGGGAGAGGAGAGCAGAGGAGAGGGGAGCGGGTAACCATGGCAGCCGAGCCCTTACTGCTGACGGTGAAGGGGGGGCAGTGGCCCCTACCTGAACCCCTCTCTGGGGACAACAAAACGTGTTGTGACCGACTAGCGACCACACACTGTCACTCGGTGTCATGGCAGGCAGCCATTGAGATGCCATTTGACGTGTTAGCATTATCAGTTTGGTCCTGACAGCTCAGAGAATGGGAGATGACACTACCGCTAACACCTAGCTGCTGCTGATGCTTACACACACTTACACACACACACACTCACTTACACACTTACACACACACACACACACACACACACACACACACACACACACACACACACACTTACACACACGCATGCACACACACACCTACACACACACACACACACACACACACACACTTGCTGCTCGCTCTTCAGACACACATTCTCATTCTGTGATTCACATTCTGTGCTTCACATTCTGTGTGTGTATGTCTTGCTGTCAGCCCGCCTCTTTGCAGTAAGGACCTTACTGAGAGCCCACACGATACACACACACACACACACACACACACACACTGTCAGCCTCCTTTGCAGTAAGGACCTCACTGAGAGCACACACAAGCCGTGAAATGAAATAAAATACACAGCACTAGAATGAATAACTGAGGGGACTAAAACACTATAGAACCACTACTACTGGATGTGCATGGGAAATTTTAGCATGTCTACACATACCATATAAATATGTCTGTAAATGTTTAAGCAGGCATGTACTGTATGTGTGCTATATATTATGTAGGATGTGATAGATGACTGGTATGGAATATCAATTATCAATTCATCAATTATCAATTTATATGGTATGTACACACACACACACACACACACACACACACACACACACACACACTGGGAAACAATGGGGCGCACCCTATCCCCTTATCCCCTATCACAGACACACACACACACACACACACACACACACACACACACACACACACACACACACACACACACACATCCTCATACTACTCTACTGCATATAACTCTACTCTACTGCATACTACTCTATACTCTACTCTCTGTCTGTGTGTGTTTTCATGTCTATGTGCGTGTGTGTGTGTGTGTGTGTTTGTGTGTGTGTGTCTACATGTCTGTGTGAGTGTGTGTGTGTGTGTTTGTGTAAGTGTGCTATATATTATGTATGATATCATATGATACATGGCTGGTATGGAATATCAATTACAAAAGCTGTGTGTTTGTGACTACTGTATGGCGTGTGTAGGAGTGATACATGTGATCGATAATGAACATTCAGTCTTTGAGACGCTATGTTAATGCCTTAAGGACCTGAAACACACATAATGATTGCAAATGGGTGTGAAATTTACACATACAATATGTCCTACAGGGCTCACATGCTGTTTGTGGTGGGAAGAAACATTGATTTTGAATATGTATTACTAGCTTGTGTGGGCAAAGCAAGCATATTAATGACTGTAAATCTTGTACACACGGTATAATAATGTATGATAATAACTGTTAAAAATGTATTATTTGCAGAGGCGGACGAAGCGGATTGAGAAAGTAAAAGTCCTGCCATGTATTCCTTCTGCCTATGCTCTCAACACAGGTGATTTCACTAATTATCCCATCTAACTAGGGATCAGCTGCTTCAGTAAATTGGCTGGAACAAATATGTGGCAGCATTTAAAATGGCTGTGACCACCTACATGTACAGTAGGATGTATTCTGGAGAGATCAGTACAAAACGTCGATTTTAACACCCATTTAAAATTTCTGCTCTTCAATTTGTGCATTTAGGGTATTATCAAACTATGAGCTGGGCAGATTTGATTGAGTGAAAACTGCAGTTTTACTTTTTTGTATGTTTTGCATCTGACCATTTCCTTATGTAGAGGAGAGCTGGCCTGATGCATTGTGGGTAGTGAGGGAAGTGTGGCGTACCTGGCGTGGTGGCGCAGACGTTCTCCGTGCTCAGTGTCGCCCCCTGGCTGAGGTCCCGTCGGTGCGCCGAGCGCTGTGGGGTGCCCCCCTCAGGCCCGTCCTGATTGGTCGAGAGGTTGGGGTTGGACTGGGTGAGGGGGGGGCTGGGGGCGCGGGGGATAGGGACCGGTCCACATGGCAACCGTCTGTGGAGGAGAGGAGAGACGAGATGAGAGGATGCAATCGCAACACCATTAGTCACACGCTACATTTTCATTTTTAACTCTTTTAACTCTGTCCTTAAATCATTTTTGCACCATTTTTCATGAGTTAAGGTGCAAAAATATAAGAAAAGAGAGACGAGAAGATACAATCGCAACGCTGTTAGTCACACACTACATTTAACGACCCCACCCTCCCTCACACACACACACACACACACACATATTGGACACAGCCCTCACTTCTGCCACCCTCATCCCCCTAATAGCATGAAGGACACAGCCCTCGTGTACACCCACTCCCGCCACCCCCCCACACACACATGCAAGCCCCTGCCACTGGATGGATGTCACTGAAGCCCCCCCCCCCCTTTGCCCCAACAGCTTTAGACAAACAATCACCAATTTCACTGCATGTCCTACTCTACCCAGTATGTCTATGCAAGTGACAATAAAACGTGTTTTTGTCCCTGTGTTTTCATTTTCTCATGAAAGTTTTATTCTAGCGCTGCGGCAGCAATGTATTCCTTTTGTTGTCGTCGGTGTTTGCGCATACATGCACAATTGTTGCTGATTAATTGATGTAGCCGTTGGTCTCAAATTTCTTTGTTGCTGCAGACGGAAGGTGAAGACACACACACACACATACACACACACACACACGCAAGCACGCACGCACACACACACACACACACACACACACACACACACACACACACACACACACACACACACACACACGCAAGCACACACGCACACACACACACACACACACAGTTGATTAATTAATATTGCTGTGGGGGTGCTGTGGTGCAGTGCGTAGAGCACCCTGTACCATGAATGGGCAAGTGCCCATGGAGGGGGACCCAGGTTCAAAGTCCGGCCTGGGTCATTTCCCAGCCCTACCCCATCTCTCTCTTTCTCTCCCACTCACTTCCTGTCCTGCTCTTTGCTGTCCTATCACAATAAAGGCAAAAAAAGCCCCAAAAAATATACTATATATAATGCATATCGCCGTCGGTCTCAAACTACTTTGTTGCTGCAGACGGCAGAGGTGAAAAGTTGAGCTCTTCCCCGAAGCAGGAAGAATAAGCAGAAGTTAACTATTAACTATGAACAAATACATTTGTTTTGCTACACGAGCCTTGAGAAATAATGTCTAAATCTACCCTGGCC
>CM059272.1:3733192-3735692 GCA_030347295.1 Setipinna tenuifilis
AGGCAGGGAGGCATGGAGGCAGAGAAGGAGGGAGGGGCAGGGAGGCAGGGAGGGAGGCAGAGAGGCAGGGAGGGAGGCAGAGAGGGAGGCAGAGAGGCAGGGAGGGGAGGGCAGAGAGGCAGGGAGGCAGAGAAGGAGGGAGGGGCAGGGAGGCAGGGAGGGAGGCAGAGAGGCAGGGAGGGAGGCAGAGAGGCAGGGAGGCAGGTTAAACACAGCATGAGGAATCGACTCTGTCATATGTACTGTAGTAACACTAGCACACAGGCAAAATTCTCAGAGTGAGTGTAAGATTTAAGAGTTAGAGAAATTATACTGCAAAAAGCTAATTTAACTATAAAGGATCTTACCTTCCACTGACACCTGAACCCTCTCCGTGGGGGAAGCCGACTGCGGGAAAGAGGAAGTCAGATGTTAGAAGATAGAAGATGTCTGTGAAGATTCTCATTGATCCAGGACATGCTAGTCAAGTGGGCTAAGCTGTAAGCAACTGGACTTCTTTTAGTAGCTTCAAGCTACTGAAAGAGCTTATGTGTGCAATTTCAAGCTACTAAAAGAAGTCCAGTTGCTTACAACATAATGATGTTAGGCTACTCTTCGGTTGTGCCTGCTCTGCTATTGATTTAGGCCTATGTGGAGGGGCAGCCGTGGACTAATGGTTAAGGAGTTGTCCTGGGGTCAGAAGGTTGCAGGTTTGTATCACAGTCTTACCAGTAGGAAAAATGTGTGTGTGGACTCCCTACACCTATTTACTACATCCATGACTGAAGTGCTCTTGAGCAAGGCACCTAACCGCACATAGCTCCAGGGACTGTAACCAATACCCTATGCCTAAATCGCTGTAAGTGGCTTTGGAAAAAAGTGCCTACTAAGTGTAACGAAATGGAAGTTACCTGCAGGTGTGTATGCAAAGGAGAGGGGGCTTAGGTGAGTTACCTGCGGGTATCTAGGCGTGTTAACTTACCTGCGGGCGTGTAGGCGAAGGAGGCGGCGTAGTGGCTGGGCTACCTGCAGGTGTGTGTGGGCAGTGTGTGTGTGCTAGCGGCGTGACCTACCTGCGGGTGTGTAGACTCAGGTGAGTAACCTACAGGTGTATAGGTGGCGTAGCTTACCTGCGGGCGTGTAAGCAAAGGAGGCTGCGTAGTGGCTGAGCTCCTTCCTCTTCTTGCGGCGGCAGTAGATCCACACGCTGAAGCCCATGAGGATGACCCAGCAGGCGCCCCCGATGCCTGCGATGAAGGCCGGCTGCTTCACCACGCCCGTTATCTGCTCCGCCAGGCTCACGTTCTCCTCCCGACCGCCGCTCGGCACCGCCGGGGGCTCCGATGGGTGCTCTGGAGAGGGAGAGACACAGGGGTTTGTGTAAATAAATAAAGAACGAGTCGGGTCGAGAACCTGCCTAAAATACTGATTGCAGTTGGGGCAAAAACAGCGGAATCGCTGCGCACCGCAGGGGGCTCCGACGGGTGCTCTGGAGAGGGGGGGGGGGTTTCGGTTACACTTTATTTGAAGGTGTCTACATATAGGTGACATGATCCCTTAACAAACATGACATGACACTTATCATGTCACTGTATCATGACATATCATGAACATTAATGGCCTAATTAAAGTTGCCACACGTTCTCCTCACGCCCACCGCTGGGCACCGCCGGGGGCTCCGACGGGTGCTCTGAAGAGAGAGGGAGGGGGGGGGTGTAAATAAATAAAGAACAAGTCGGGTCAAGAACCTGCCTGAAATACCGATTGCAGTTGGGGCAAAAGTGTGGAACTGCTCCAGTCACCTGAATGTATTGATTGTTGGCTATCAAAGAGATAAATAGACAGATAGACAGATAGACAGGCAGGCAGACAGATAGACAGACAGACAGGCAGACAGACAAATAGATAGACAAAAAGACAGGCAGACAGACAGACAGATAGACAGGCAGACAGACAAATAGATAGACAAAAAGAGAGGCAGACAGACAGACAGACAGACAGACAGACAGACAGACAAATAGATAGACAAAAAGACAGGCAGACAGACAGACAGACAAATGGATATAGCACTTTTTTCAGATCATAAACAAATATGATGAAGATTTTTGTTCAGCTAATATCTGACTAAGACTATGGAAAGAAACTGCGAAACTCTGTGAAAATCTCCCTCTGTAATTTAAGCATTCCTAGGGCAAGAGCTATGAACTCAAACACTTTTTGATGAGGGAGAACAGTTGTGAATTTTACATGATAGAGAGAGAGAGAGAGTGATAGAGATAGAGAGAGAGATATAGAGAGATAGATAGAGAGAGAGAGAGAGAGAGAGAGAGAGAGAGAGAGAGAGAGCGGGGGAGTGGTTTGTATCAGAGGGGTTCTTGCTGATTTTGGAGGCTTGGTTTAAGAAGCCATTACACTACAAAAGGTGTATTGGAGGGATGTCACAACTAACAATGTCTGAGGCCTTGGTGGCAACCCTTATGACACCTGCTTTCAAAACGTTAATATTTAAATATTATTACCT
>CM059272.1:3740692-3750692 GCA_030347295.1 Setipinna tenuifilis
ATTTAATAAGTGTATAAGTGTCTCCTAGATCCCTACCCTCCCCTGAACTAGTGTAGTTACTAAGTGTTTCCTAGTTTCTTACCCTCCTCTGAACTAGTGTACTTAATAAGTGGACAAGTGACTCCTAGACCCTTACCCTGTCTCCTACACTAGACCCCTCTGAACTAGTGTAGATAAAAAGTGTATAAGTGTATCTCCTAGATCCTTACCCTCCTCTGCACTAGTGTACTTACTAAGTGGACAAGTGTCTCCTAGATCGTTAGTGTATAAGTGTCTCCTAGATCGTTAGTGTATAAGTGTCTCCTAGATCCTTACCCTCCACTAGACTAGTGTACTTAAAGTGTCTCCTAGTTCCCCACCCTCCTCTAGATTAGTGTACTTAATACTCCTCTGCACTAGTGTAGTTAAGTGTATACGTGTATAAAACTTATACACTTTTAACACTTATACATACAGTATAAGTACATACATACAGTTTAAGTGTCTCCTAGATCCTTCCCCTCCTCTGCACTAGTGTAGTGTAGTTAATAAGTGTATAAGTGTGTCTCCTAGGTCCTTACCCTCCTCTGCAGTGCGTACTATCACTGTCCGGCTGTCCATGCCCTGGAACTCGTTGAAGTAGGGGCGGACCTTGATCTCGTACTCCGTGCCCTTCTGCAGCTCTGATAGGACGGCGCTGCGCTCTGGCCCCGCCTTCACGTCCTGCATCTGCCAGGCCCCGCCCACAGGCCGGTACAGCAGCCGGTAGCCCTGGATATACTGGGACTGACGGTCCACCTAGAGGAGGAGTGGAGGAGGGAGGGGGAGACAGAGAGAAAGAGAGAGACAGAGAAAGAGAGAGAGGGTCAGACAGAGAGAGACATACAGAGACAGAGACAAAAGTTAATTTAAATTTAGTTTAATTTAAATTAAACTTTTTTCTTTATGTTACTATTCGCGACTACCTGCCCCAGTGTGTGTGTGTGTGTATGTGCGTGTGCATGTGTATGTGTGTGTATGTGTATGTGCATGCATGTGTGTGTGCATGTGTGTGTGTGTGTGTCGTACCGTCCACCAGAGCTGGATGCTGGAGGCGGTGAGCACCAGGGGCTCCTGCAGAAGCACAGCCACCTCCCCCAGTGTGTGTGTGTGTGTGTGTGTGTGTGCGTGCGTGTGTGTGTGTGTGTGTGTGTATGCATGTGTGTGTGTGTGTGTGTGTATGCATGTGTGTGTGTGTGTGTGTGTGTGTCGTACCGTCCACCAGAGCTGGATGCTGGAGGCACTGGTCACTTGGGGCTCCTGCAGAAGGACGGCCACCTCCCCCAGCTCCCTCTGCACCTGCCGGTGGTCCACACCCTGACCTGTGGGACTCAAGTCTGAGAGGGGGGGGAGAGAGAGAGGGAGAGAGAGAGAAAGACAGAGGGGTGGAGAAAGAGAAAGAGATAGAGAGTGAGACACGGAGGGGGGAAGAGAGAGATAGAGCGTGAGACAGGGAGGGGGAGAAAGAGACAGAGAGAGACAGAGAAGGACAGAGTGAAAGAGAATAAGAAAGAGAGGAAGAGAGATAGATACAGAGTGAAACAGGGAGAGAGAGACAGACAAAGAGAATAAGAAAGAGGAAGAGAGAGGGATAGAGTGTGAGAAAGAGAGAGAAAGAGGTAGAGGGAGGTAGTGAAAGAGACAAATAAACAGAAGAGAGGGAGTGAGGGTAAGAAGGGGAGAGGGGAGATATACATGAAGAGACGAGGGAATGAGGTAAAAGGGGGGAGAACGAGGGATAGAGAGAAAGAATGGAGGTAAAGAAAGAGAGAGAGAGAGGGAGAGAGAGATGAAGAACGCAGAGGGGACAGAGTACAGGAGGGGAAGGGGTAGACAGAGAGAGAATAATGATATCTCTGCCATAAAAGCCCTCTGCTACAAATAAGCCACAGACACTCTGCCTTGGCTCCTGTTTTAATGAGGTTACTGTTTCAAAAAAAAGAAAACAAAAAAGAAAAAGTTTAAGTAAAAGTTTCCACACATTTTTCAGAAGCTAAAAGCTCAAACTGCGTTTTTGTTTTTGTTGGGCTGTTCTGTGGAAGTTTCTAGAACTCATCTTGCGTACACACACACACACGCATACACAGACACACACACACACACACACACACACAGACTCTCACCTTGTGTGTGTACGGGCTCTGAGATGGGGCTGGGGTTGCGTGTACACACACACACACACACACACACACACACACACACACACACACACACTCACCTTGCGTGCGTACGGGCTCTGATATGGGGCTAGGGTCACTGAGGCCGTAGGCGTTGAGGGCGCGGACGATGAACAGGTAGACCGTGTTGGGCAGCAGACCGCTGACCGTCTGCTTCTCCTGACGCACCAGATCCGCCACCGTCTGCCACGTGCTGCCCACCGATTGGCTGAGACAACAGGAAGAGGAGAAACAAGAAGAGGAAGAGGAACAGGAAGAGGAACAGGAAGATGAGGTCACGTCTGATAAAGGGTCATGTATGATTAAAAAACTTTAAAAAAACTTTTTGTGGGAGCACACTGGTGTCTGGAGTTGTTTCTATTTTTTTCACTGCCCACAGATTTTTATTTTAAGCTTTTTTAAGCATTTACACCTATTTTATCTTTTATGCTTTTACATATTGCTCTTTGGCGGAGAGAACAGAAACAGGAAGAGGAAGTTGAGGGCATGTCTGATGAAGGGTGCAGGCACGAAACATCATGAATGATTAAAAACATTTTGTGGGTGCACACTGTTGTCACAGACTTTGTTTCTGATTTGTACTGCCCACGGGTTGGCTAAGAGAACAGAAACAGGAAGAGGAAGATGAGGGCACATCTGTTGAAAGGCGCGTGCCCAAAACATCATAAATGGTTAGAAACATTTTGTGGGAGCACACTGGTGTCACAGACGTTTTTTCTGTTTTTTTTTTTCAGTCCACGGCTTGGCTGACAGAACAGAACAGAACAGCTGTGTCTGAAACTGAAAAAAGATGCTGCCTTCGAAGGGAGAGTTTGATGGCAGGCAGCATCACATCAAGGCTGATGGTCCGAATCGAATACATGCATAACATGCTGCCTTCACAGGTGCCTTCATTTTGCCCAATTTTGAAGGAAGCACAGATGCTGCCTTCAACATCCAACATGCTATGAAGCTGAGCTGTGAAGTCAGCCATGATAATCACAACAGGAAGAGAGACAGTCAGTCAGCTGACGGTGTTATGGCCACAGTGTTCTGTGTTCAGTGTTGCTGTCTATAATAATAAACTGTATTCATATAGCACAATTCATACAAGGTGTAGCTTAAAGTGCTTCACCAGTTTGGCAGGAAAAAACAGAAGGTAGCATTTGTTGTGGCTTGATGGCGTCTAGAAAGGTCATTTGGGCGCTGATGCTGTCTAGGTTGTAAATCGGCAGCTTACGATGGCGGCTTACGGTGCGTGACTTGTTCGACAGTAAAGGCAGCAAGGCAGCAAGTCACCACCTTCCTGTTTGGGACACGGCCATTGTTCAACCGAAGGGGAGGAGAGAGGGAGGGAGGAAGGGATGGAGGGATAGAGGGAAGGATGGAGGGAGGGATAGAGGAAGGGAAGGATGGATGGAGGGAGGGAAGGAGGGAGGGATGGATAGAGGGATGATAGAAGGATGGTGAATGGAGGGATGGATAGAGGGATGGATGAAGGGATGGATGGAGGGAGGGAGGGAGGAGGAGGGAGGGAGGAGGAGGGATGGAGAGATGGATGGATGGAGGGATGGAGGGAGGGATAGAGGGATGGAGGGAGGGAGGAGGAGGGAGGGGAGGACTCCTGCTGGCCAGTATCAGAGGTGTCAATCCCGGGTTCAGAAAGTTAAAATCCCTGCCACAGATTTGAACCAACCAGCTCAGAATCAGCTGATCGTAATGAGCACTCAAGACAGGTAGATCAGCTACTCAGTGAAGTCACCTGGGTTAAAAGGAAAACATGGCAGGGGTTTGTACTCTCTGAACTCAGGATTGACACTTCTGAAAATAGTTAAGAAATCATCAATTCTGCCAGGGCATGTAAACTTATGAGCACAACTGTATGAGATGGCACTCATGACTGGCTTTCACCTGCTATGCAGTTCAGCTCAGAAACCAACTTCCAGAACACATCAAAAATGCTCCTACTGTTGGTGGTTGTAATCTAGACTTAAGACCAAACTGTTCTCAGGTGTCTTTCTTTTTTCATTAAATGTGTGTTTTATTTCTCCTATTCTTTATTTTTTACTTTTATCATGTTGAGCATTTACACTTTACTACATTTTATCTTTTATGCTTTTACATATTTGTTCTTTGCTTTTATTTTTGTTCAGCACACTGAACTGCCTCTGTGTATGAAACTGCCCTATAATACCAGCACTTCCCAAACTTTTAACTGCTTTGTACCCCCTGAGACACTCTGTCCTACCAACTATGCCCAGTTTAAGTACTTTTTGCATAATAATTGTGCATATTATATGGCACATAATAACATAGTCCCAACTGGGTTCATCGTTATGCTAGCAGAAGCTGAGAGCTCATTCACAGATTTATTGTGTGTACCCCCTCAGAGTTGATCCAGGTACCCCCATGGGTACTCGTACCCCAGTTTGACAATCACTGTGCTATACAAACAAACCTACATTGTCTCATCTTGCCCTGCTCTGCCTATATAATGGGCAAATGTAAACACACTAGATACAGTGCAGCCCTGACTACTTAAAGTTTGTAAAGACCTTTATCTTTCGAGACTGCTTCCCTTCCTAACAAAACTAACAATCACTAACAATCACCAAACTAACTCTCTCCCTAGGTACCTCATGCTTGTATAATTCTCTCACTGTGTAGGAAGTATGTGAGTCTGTAGTGTCCCTGCTCTGGGAAACTTACTTAGGCACATTCATCTCCTTGTACAGTATGTATGAAGGTAGTCTGCTTACTCTGTGTTCCTCTACTCCTCTGTTAGCTTACAGTATGTCCTCCTTTTTGTAAGTCGCTTTGGATAAAGTGTCTGCTAAGTGTAATGTAATGTAATGTAATGTAATGTAAGTTGCTTTGGATAAAAGCGTCTGCTGTAATGTAATGTAATGTAATGTAAGTTGCTTTGGATAAAGTGTCTGCTGAGTGTAATGTAATGTAATGATGTAATGTAAAAAGTGATGCTCTGGCACTCTCATTGGCTCTCCCACACTCTATGCCACTGTGATGACGTGACTAATATATATTCTATATCTTTCTACTTTTTCTCTGGTTGTTGCCATTGACTCACGTCTTCACGAAGGTAAAAAAAAAAAAAACTGCAAAGGAAAATGATTTTTGCTTCTCCGCTGCTTTTTGTGTGTCAATGCTGAAGGCCCCTCGACACTCTACATGTACGTCACAACAGACACACAACAGACACACTGACAACATCACAGCTATGTTCTCACGCACACACACACAGACACACACTCATGATGATGGTGGAAATAAGAGGTGTGATGCCCGTCTTGTTTTTATTTATCTTTTACCTTGGAGCAGACAGAGGACAATCGTTTATGGCCGTGTGATTTCATCTAAGGCTGTCTACAGCACAAACGATCCCCATCTCCGCGTACGTGAGTTTCCTCCTCTTTGAACATCCACATTTTACCATCATTACTGTTTAACGTGCCTGTCAAATGCTTGGTCATTTTTTTGTCTTTCTCTCTCTCTCTCCCTCTCACACACACACACCTCTTCACACCATAACCTAGCCAAACCTATAAGCCCCCTCTCTTTCTCTCCATCCCTCTCTCTCTCTCTGCCTCTCTCTCCCTCTGCCTCTCTCTCTCGCTCCCTCTCTCTCCCTCTCCCTCTCTCTTCCTCCCTCCCTCTTTTTCTTTCTCTCTCTCCCTCCCTCTCTCTCCCTCCCTCTCTCTCCCTCTGCCTCTCTCCCCCCCCCCCCCCCCCCTCTCTCTTCCTCTCTCTCTCTCCCCTATTTTTTTGTTGTTTTCATCTTTCCCCTGGTGCCGGATTGTGCCTCAGACGAGTGACTTTATGGCCGACCTGCGCAATTAGGCTTCGGCCGTAAAGGAGATCGTAAAGACGGCCCTGCTCCACTCTGCTCCGCTCCGCTCGGTTCTGCCTGGCTGTGCGGGGGCCGTGCCGTGATGGGGGGTGGGGGGTGAGGGGGGCCATGGCGGTGGCGGTGGGGGGGTGGTGGGGGGCCATAACGGTGGCAGTTGGGGGGGGCCATAACGGTGGGGGGTGGGGCATAACGTTGGCGGTGGCGGTGGCGGTGGGGGGGTGGTGGGGGCCATAACGGTGGCGGTGTGGCTGTCATAAATCCAAGGTCACTTTGTCCATCAGCCCGGCTTACGGCTACGCACTTCGGCGCTGATGCATTCTCTCTCTCTTTCTCTCTCTCTCATTCAGTCTCTCTCTTCCTCTGGATCTCTTTCTCTCTCTCTCTCTCTCGCACTCTCTCCCTCTCTCTATCCCTTTCTCTCTCTCTACCTTTATATCTCTCTCCCTCTCTCTTTCTCTCTCTCTCTCCCTCTCTCGCTCTCTCCCTCTCTCGCTCTCTCTCTCTCGCCCTCTCTCGCTCTCTCTCTCTCCCTCTCTCTCCCTCTCTCTCTGCATCACTGCCAGTGCATACAGATGGGTCCAGGAAAGAAAGTGGCTGTCGAAGTGATGTGGCTGCACTACCACACCCACCACACACACACACACACACGCACACACACACACACACACACACACACACACACTCACACACTATTCATGATACCCCAACCCTCCATCCTACACACATTTTTCATAACCAGGTGTTCACAGCAACTCTGCTTCACTACACATGCCCTGCACACACACACACACACACACACACATTTCTCTACCTCTCTCTCTCCTCTCTCTTTTCTCCTCTGCTCACTTCCTAACCTGTCTCATCTCTTGTCTTTTACTCTACTGCACCCCTCTCGTCTTCTCCTCTCCTCTCTTCTCCTGTCTCTCCTCTCCTCTCTTCTCCTGTCTCTCCTCTCCTCTCTTCTCCTGTCTCTCCTCTCCTCTGTTTCTGTGTTCTTCTGTGCTAGGCTCTTGTTCTATAGTGTCCTGCATGTTAGGCTAGGAGATGTAATTGTAAACACTGGTTCAGCCCTGCGGCCTCTCCTCTCCTCTCCTCTCCACTTCTCTCTCCTGTCTCTGTTCTCCCATCCTCTTCTCTCCAATTCCTCTCCCCTCCTCTCCTCTCCTTTTTCTCCCCACCTCTCCTTCCTCTCATCTCCTTTCCTCTCCTCTGTTTCTGTTCTCTTCTTCTCTCCTCTCCTCTCCTCTGTGTTCTATAGTGTCCTGTGTGTTAGGCTATGAGATGTAATTGTAAACACCGTTCAGCCCTGCGGCCCCTTCTCCACTAAGAATCGATGTTGCCCATGTGTGTGTGTGTGTGTGCCACCCCTAACTGCTGCCCCGGGGGCACTTCTGCTGTATTTTTCTGCATCTGTGTCTTCTGTGTGTGTGTGTGTGTGTGTGTGTGTGTGTGTGTGTGTGTGCATTTCTCTGTGTCTCTTCCTACCTCTCTTTTTCTTTCCGTCTCTGACTGTGTGCATGCGCGCCCGTGTCTGTGTGTGTGTGTGTGTGTGTGTATGTGAGCAATTTTCTCTCTCTGCCTCCCTCCCTCTCTCTCTGTCTCTTACTGTGTGTGTGTGTTGTTGGAAGGGACCATTCCAAAATTCATGTATGTGTGTGTGTGTGTGTGTGTGTGTGTGTGTGTGTGTGTGTGTCTAATGTGGGGTGATGTCCTCTAGGCCTGTGTCTTGCCCCATAGGAGCCTCTGCTCAGTAATTACAGCACGGCCACACATCACTGGGGGCCCAGCACAGCCACCCCAAGGCCACACACACACACACACACACACACACACACACACACACACACACACACACACACACACACACACACACACACACACACACCTGCACCACTGTCCTTGCCGCCACACTCAAATTCATTACCACTGGATTTATTTGAGAAAGCGGTGCACACATTGTCTGTGTGTGTGTGTGTGTGTATCTGTGTGTGCATGTGTGTGTGTTTGTGTGTGCATGTGCACAAAAGCCTAGCCTCTAAACGAGGCCAGCTCTGGGCTGAGGGAGCATGTCTGTGTGTGTGTCTGTGTGTGTCTGTGTGTGAGCGGACTGCGTGTGTTTTTGTGTGTGTGTGTGTGTGTGTGTGTGTGTGTGTGTGTGTGTGTGTGTGTGTGTGTGTGTGTGTGTGTGTGTGTGTGTGTGTGTTTGTGTGTGTGTCTGTGTGTATATGTGTGTGTGAGCGGACTGCCTTGGCACATGTTAGAGGCACAGGTCTGACAGAGCTTCAGAGGTCAGGGGTGAAAGGTGAGGGAGCAGGAGTGTGTAGTGTGTGTCACACAGCAATGTCAGCCTCACACACACACACACACACACACACACACACAGGGCAATGCCAGCCAGGCCACGTCACATCATGTCATGTCACATAACGTCACAATGCATCACATCGTGGCTGCACTCTCCCAGACAGCTAATTAATTAGTTAATTAATTAATTAATCCGGAGTGAGAGACTGTGGCCCACAGCACTCTCTGACAGGGACACACTTCTGACAAGCAAGAGCAGAGAAACAACACTCAAAGAAAGTATGCCTAATGCGAACAACAACAGCAGCAATAATAACAACAACAACAACAGTGTGTTATACTCTGTGTTCCTCTACATCTCTGTTAGCTTATTTTGTCTTCCTTTTGTAAGTCGCTTTGAATAAAAGTGTCTACTAAGTGTAATGTAATGTAATGTATGTATGTGTGTAGTCTGTTTACTCTGTGTTCCTTTTACTGTGTCCTCCTTTTGTAAGCCGCTTTGGATACAAGCATCTGCTAAGTATAATGGCATGTAATGTAATGTAATGTAATGTGATATAATAACAGCTGAAGGTCCAGCCAGAGGCATAATTATAACACCTGCACAGGTGTGCTGTGTCACCTGAAGGTCCATCCAGACACATGAAGGGCCAGCCAAAGGCATAATCAACACAAAACAGTGCATGTCACTCCACTCTTTAGCAACCTGCATTGGCTCCCCCGTGGCTGCCCCCGCTTATCTCAATGTCTTACTAAAGGCTCATGTCCCGTCCAGAGACATAATCATGACACCTGCGCAGGTGTGCTGTCTGACCTGAAGGTCCAGCCAGACACATGATCATAACAGTCTAAGGTCTCAATGTCTTACTAAAGGCTCATGTCCCGTCCAGACACAAGCATAACACCTGCACAGGTCAGTCAGAGACATAATCATAACAGCTGACGGTCCAGCCAAAGGCACAGTCATAACACCTGCAGAGGTGTGTGTCTCACCTGAAGGCCTCAATGACGTAGGAGGTGACGGCGGCCCCCCCTTCGTGTGCGTTGGGCTGCCAGGTGAGGGTCACGCTGTTGAGGGTCACGTCCGTCACCACGGGCTTCTGGGGGGGGCCCGGCAGCTGGATGGGCTCAGACACCTGACCCATGGAGGAGTCCACCGTGTCTGTTTGGAGCACACACACACACACACATGTACAGATACAGACACACGCACACACACACAGAAATACACAGACACACACACACACACACACACATGCATGCACACACAGGCACACACAGATACAGACACGGACAGACAGACACAGACACACACACACATGTACACACACACACATGCGCACACACACACAAATACACACACACACACACAAATAGACACGCACGCACATATACACACACACAGACACACAGACACACACACGCACACGCACACACAGAAACCAAACACAAGCCTGTTTAGTAGTACTCTCACAAGTTCACTGTGCTGTGTTATGAAAAATTGTGCTTTTTGTGTCTGCCATCTTGGACACCTTGTATAACACGGCCCATTACCCTCCGAGAACACTTTTACTGCCCTTATAAAACACACACTACACACACAGTTATAAAACACACACTACACACACACACTTATAAAACACACACATCACAT
>CM059272.1:3765692-3768192 GCA_030347295.1 Setipinna tenuifilis
CACACACACACACACACACACACACTGAAGAACAGTACTCACCATCCTCCACCTCCAGGAGGGCTTTGGTGAGGATGCTCCCACACACACACACACACACACACACACACACACACACACACACACACACACACACACACTGCTGTATAACAGTACTCACCATCCTCCACCTCCAGGAGGGCTTTGGTGAGGATGCTGCCGGCTACGCTGATGGCCTGGCAGATGTAATACCCAGAATCCTCGGCGCGGACGTCAGCGATGGTCAGCTCACCACTCAGGGACACGGAGAAGCGGCCAGACTCGGACGGGGGCTGACTGGGAAACAGCAGGATCTGGAGGAGTAGAGGAATAAGATAGTGCTTTAGTGTGTGTGTGTGTGTGTGTGTGTGTGTGCGTGTGTGTGGGTGTGTGTGTGTGTGTGTGTGTGTATGTGTATCGGACAGAGGCAGACTAGGAAACAGGAGGATCTCGAAGAATAACATAGTGCTTTAGTGTGTGTGTGTGTGTGTGTGTGTGTGTGTGTGTGTCTGACGGGGGCTGACTCGGAAACAGCAGGATCTAGAGGAATAACACAGTGCTTTAGTTACTGTGTGTGTGTGTGTGTGTGTGTGTGTGTGTGTAAAACTTCTGGAGGTCTGGTCTGGTCTGTTGTATAAATGGGATGATGACGCCAATTTCCAGAAATTTCCCAGAAAGGCTGTTTGTCCTGTTCTGTTCTGTGGAAGAGCTTATCTGACTGACCTAGACTGACTGCTTTGGGTTTGTCAGGGGAGGATGTTGCCTTACTGAGAGATCTCAGCTGTGGACGAAAGAGGAAAAGGAGGAGGAGGAGGAGGAGGAGGAGGATAGAGGAGGAGGAGGAGGATAGAGGAGGAAGAGGAGGAGGAGGAGGAGGAGGAGGAGGAAGAGGAGGAGGAGGACAAAGAGGAGGAAGAGGAGGATGCTGCCTTAATCAGTGCTCTCAGCTGTGCGAGAAAGAGGAGGAAGAGGAGGAGGAGGAAGAGGAGGAGGAGGATGAAGAGAAGGTGTAGGAGGAAAGGAGAAGAACCTAGATGGTCGAACAAATCAATTTGGTTTTGAATGATCCTACTCCAGCTGAGCTGTGTGTGTGTGTGTGTGTGTGTGTGTGTGTGTGTGTGTGTGTGTGTGTGTGTGTAGGTGTGTTAGTGTGTGTGTGTGTAGGTGGGTGTGTGTGCATGGTGTGCTTATACAAATGTGTGCTCTATATAGCACAGGTCTAGATAAACCCTCCACACACACACATGCACGCTTACACTTACTCACAGGTCTAGATAAACCTCCACACACACACACACACACACACACACGCTTACACTCCCTCAGGGGTCTACATAAACCTCCACACGCACACACTTACACACACTTACAGGTCTAGATAAACAAGGCAAAAGGAGAAAAAGGACTATAAAAAGCTAATGTCTTTGTTTACTCTCTGAGACGGCCCTTGTGTGATCAGCCTCTGTAATATCCTGCAGAAGGAGCAGTGGAGGTTTGAGGAACCACCAGCCACAGTAAGACACCCATTCCTGTAAAACTACACCATATATAACTTCAAAAGCATCGCTCTGCTATACACTTCCTTTCCCCACTTCTTCTTTTTCTTTTTCCCCCCCCTTTTTTCCCCTCCCTCTCTCCCTCTTGGACTATTTATAACACATGAGGTGGTATCAGCAGGCCTCTATGTGTTCCACCTCTCCCTCCAGGCTAACACACACATAAACACACACACACACACACACACACACACACACACATAAACACGAACACAAACATACACACTCAAACACACACAAACAGACAAACATGCATGCACACACACACACACACACAGACACACACACACACACACACACACACGCACACACACACACACACACACACACTCCCTGGCTGTCCCCCGTGAGGGCAGTGCTGTGGGGTGTGTGTGTTCCTCCCACACCTGCCGTCCCCTGTGCCACCAGCTCCGCCAGCTCACACTCCTACCCAGCATGCATTGCTGCGCCGCGGCATGTGGTAGAGTGGGACACGCACGTGTCTGCAGGACATCTTCATGTCTCTTTCTATCTCTCTTCCTCTCTCTGTCTCTCTCTATCTCTCTCTGTATTTCTATCTCTTTTTCTATCTCTCTGTCTCTCTGTCTTTCTATCTCTCTTTCTGTCTCTCTTTCTATCTCTGTCTTTCTCTCTCTCTCGCTATCTCTTTTTCTATTTCTCTGTCTTTCTCTCTGTTATTCTCTCTCTGTCTGTCTCCCTTTCTCTGCATCTTTCTCTCTCCCTTTATCTGTCTTTATATCTCTGTACATATCTGTCTGTCTCTCTTCCTTTCTCCCTCTCTCTCTCCCTCTATCTCAATTTCTATCTCTGTCTTTCTCTCTCTCTTTCTCCCCCCTCTCTCTCCCTCCATCCCCCCTCTCCCCCTCTCTCCGTCCTTCACTCTCTCTCTGTCCCTCTCCCTCTCTCCTTCACAAACTCTCTCAGCA
>CM059272.1:3775692-3780692 GCA_030347295.1 Setipinna tenuifilis
GCAGCCCTCTGGCCAACCTCCTCACACACACACACACACACACACACACACACACACACTGGAGAAACTCATCCTGTCCAGCCCAGCCTGTCTATAACACACAACATCCAGCACACATCCCTCCTCACAGCAGCTACAACACACCAGACTGTCTATAACACAGCTGTGGTTAGGGAGTTGGTCTTGTGAGTGATCGGAAGGTTGCAGGTTCGAATCCCACCCTACCCATGGTTGAAATGCCCTTGAGCAAGGCAACTAACCCCACACTGCTCCAGAGACTGTAACTAAATCCCTATAAATATCTGTAAGTTGCTCTGGATGAGAGTGTCAGCTAAGTGTAATGTAATGCAATAACACACAACACCACCAAACATCTCACAGCACCCACACACACAACACACACCCAGCAAACACCTCACCTCACAGCACCTACAACACACCAATCTGTCTACAATATATATATTACACAAAACCCACACACAATCCCCACACACCTCACATACAACACCCAGCAAACATCCCACCTCACAGCATCCACAACACACCAGCCTTTCTATAACACACAACACACACCCAGCAAACACCCCACACACCTCACAGCACCTACAACACAGCAGGAGGACTAATGAAACCAATTTCCCAGCTCACACTAGCCATCTGTGGGGGCCACGTCCTATTGATCCCATCACCCCCCCACACACCCTCCCCACACACACACACACACACACCTCAGTCCGCCCCTGTCTGACGCAACATCACTGAAATATTTACCAGAGTGTCTGTAATGGCTGTAATGTTATGCGAGAGGGGCGACATCCAAACACAGGTCTCAGATGTTCTATATGGGTTACAGTCAACATAATTACTCAGCACCAGTAGCCTGTGTACTCAACACACACTCACATACATACACACACACATACACTCTCATACACACACACACACATACAGACATACAGACACACACGCACACACACACACACACACACACACACACACACATACACATACACACACACACACTCTCTCTCTCTCTCTCTCTCTGTCATACAGACATAAACATACACACACCCATGTATGCACACAGACACATACACACACACACACACACACACACACACACACACACACACACACACACACACACACACACACATGCCTAACCCTCTAATTATTTCTTTTTTGTCCCCTCCTCAAATGCATTTCTGTATCGCTCTCTGTAGCCGCACACAAATAATAACAATAAACAGGAAGTGACAGGGGCCGCCAGTGCCGTTGCAGGCTGGGCTTGTGTGTGTGTGTGCGTGGTGTGTGTGTGGTGTGTGTGTGTGTGTGTGTGTGTGTGTGTGTGTGTGTGTGTGTGTGTGTGTATCTGTTGGGAGCGTTAGAGAACACTGGCGAGACATTAGCATCAAAATACTGAGCGGGCAGCTAGCACATTGACTGACATCAGCTGGTGAGTGTGAGTGTGAGTGTGAGTGTGTGTGTGTGTGTGTGTGTGTGTGTGTGTGGGTAGTACATGATTGCACCATGACTGCATGTGTCTCCAGAGGAGGGCATTACACCGCATGTAGATGTTCAGATGAGAGGAGGAGAGGAGAGGAGAGGAGGAGATGAGAGGAGAGGAGAGGAGATGAGAGGAGAGGAGAGGAGGAGATGATCAGGACACACGTTAGCAGGAGCTGGAGCTAAATGAGTGACTCAGGAAGTCTAGGGTTAGCTAACGCTACTGTAAAGCACACTATACACTTCCTACTTGGGCTTAAGCACTAGACGGTTAAACAAATCCTAGCTACGTTTACTGGGTACTTTTATCTTATTTTTATAGGTTTGTTTGGGTACTGTATATCCCACAAGAAGCATTAGAGCTGGTTAACTATAACATTTACAAAAATAACAGCTTTGACTGTAACATTTGCTAAAACAGTAGCTTCAATAACTGCAGCCAAAGCTGAAAATGAAAGCTGACTCTGAAATCCCTTAGCTGTATCCCACATACTATGGTAACAATACATAATGACAGTGGAAATATGTATTTCATTTTTTTATTGAAATTTATTTTTTTTATTAAAAATCCTAGGCATAATAGTTGTTGTTGTTCTACTAGACCTAATATGATAGCCTTAAGACATCTTACAAAACTCTTTCTCATATTCATTCTCTTTCAAATGTATCTTTCGATGCTGTCTAAATTAGCTATGAAGTGTCACATAAGAATGGCTATGATTTAAAATTAGCCAATAATACATTTATAATATATAATTTATCATTTATCGATTCAATATATAACTATGATATATGATATTTGACAATTTATCGACTGCACATAACGGTGTGATTGATGATGGACACGCTACATGCCGTACCACCCACAGGGACAGACAAGCACAGAGGAGAGTGATGAGACACAGCAAGGAGCTAAAGACAAAACAAGACAAGGTTAGAGAGAAAGAGAGAGAGAGAGAGAGAGAGAGAGAGAGAGGGAGGGAGAAAGGAAGAGGGAGAGAGGGAGAGAGAGAGGGAGAGAGGGAGGTAGAGAGGGAGAGAGAAAGCAAAGAGAATGAGGAAGAGAAAGAAAGAGAGAGCAAAGAGAAAGAGACAAAGGAGAGCGAGAGAATGAGGGAAACAGAGAGACAGACTGAGAGAGACCAAGACAGAGGGAGAGAGAGGGAAAGAGGGTGAGAGAGAGAGAGAGGGAGAGAGGGAAAGAGAGAGAGACAGAGTGAGGGAGGGAGAGAGAGAGAGCGGATGGAAATATAAAAGTGAAATGGCCTTACACACAGGGCCATAAAGCTTCACACCTCTGAAAGCCCCCCTAAGCCCCAGCCTGCTCCCCTCCTGAGCCCCCCCGATCTCCCCCCCCCCGCCCCCCCCCACCTCCTCCTCTCCTCACCTCCTCTTCTCCTCCAAGGCCACCGCTGGGGGAGATGCCTGACCCTCACCTGTGCCCCTCCCCCAAACCTCACTCCAGACACTATTTATTGCCCCGTCACCCTCCTACCCGCCTGCCCCCCCCTCAGGGTCACCCCTCATATCTGGAGGTCAGCGCTGCCTCTGCACATACGCACCCCAGATTGTAAATCCACCGCCACACCGCAGCTCATGACACCTACGAAACGAACGGCTGCTGTCCTTTCACAAGGCCTGGGTTTGGGAGTGTGTGTGTGTGTGTGTGTGTGTGTGTGTGTGTGTGTGTGTGTGTGTGTGTGTGTGACTGTGTGTGTGTGTGTGTGTGTGTGTGTGTGTGTGTGTGTGCACTGCAGGGTTTGGTAGTGGTGGTTTTGTGTAGTGTGTGTGTGTGTGTGTGTGCACTGCAGGTTTTGGAAGTGGTGATTTCATGCAGTCTGTGTGCGTTCGTGTGCACTGCAGGGTTTGGTAGTGGTGGTTTCGTGCAGTGTGTATGTGTGTGTGTGTGTGTGTGTGTGTGTGTGTGTGTGTGTGTGTACACTGCTCGTATGCGTTGTTAGGGTGGACAGCATTCTGCAGAGGCGAATGCTGCTTTTGGTCCACTTTGAGGTCAAGGTTCTTGTGTGTGTGTGTGCGTGTGGCTCTTGGCTCTCATGTGCAGTGTGTGTGTGTGTGTGTGTGTGTGTGTCTTGGCTCTCATGTGAGCGTTGTTGTTAGTCACGACGCGCAACGGCGCCTGATTTCTGCGCGAAGATGAAAACGCTGGTTGATCTCTCGGCTACTTTCATGTCCCTGATGATCCCTTGAAGGGCCCTGCCAATCATAATTGATCATTCAAGCCCTCATCCCGCCTTTTGAAGGGGGCCTGCCAATCATAATTGATCGCTCAGGCCCTCATCTCAGCCCCGCCCCCTTCTGCTGCATTGCATCCATAACAGGAAAAAGGCATGACCTTGTCGCAAGTGATTACATTCGGTACAGTCTCCGCAGCCACACACAGACACACACACACACACACACACATGCAGGCATAAGCACACACACACACACACACACACACACACACACACACACACACACACAGTCACACACACACACACACTTACGCGAACATGCACACACATACACACATGCACACACACGCATACACACGTACGCATACACACACTCATGCACACAGACACACATTCACCCACACACATACACACACACACACACCACTTAACCCAACATACATACACACACACAACACCCTCAGCCCAAGATGAGATGTAATGATTACTTACAAGATGGGCCCACTAGTTTTGATGGCGATGGAGAGATGGAGAAACGGAGAAATGGAGAAACGGAGGGGGGGAGTGAGGGAGAGAGAGGCAATGAAAGGGGAAAAAAAACAAGAAAAAAGAAAATATATATGAATACATGTGAGATGGGAAGGGATGAGTTTACAACATGGAAAACACACACACAACAGAACAAAAAGAAAAGAAACATCATTCTTTAAATGACCAGAACAGTTTGCAGTGGAAACACATACATACGTAAGTACACACACGAACACACACACGTACACACACACACGCATGCACGCACGCACACGCACACACACACGCATCATTCTTAAATGACCAGAACAGTTTGCCTTGGAGACACATACATAAACACACACACATGCACACACACACACACACACACACACACACACACAGACATGCGCTGGCTGGGGAATAATAATTAGTGCGAGGCAAAGGCAAAGAGGAGAGAGATGTGAGGCGAGGCATGCCGTGTCCGTCCTCATCAGAGGCTGCAGACACACACCGCTGTGGTCCATTAATATTGCAGAGGCTACTCTAGCAGCTAAATCATCCCCCAAACAGCTGTCACACACCATCATCTCAGGAGAAAGAAGGAGAAAAAAACCCTGGCATAGGTCCTCCATCCGCCCTCATTAGGGTATATGTAATGCCAAAAGGCTTTGTGTTTATGCCAGGGACTACACAGCTAATTCTATAGTGTTAAATCAACTCTGATAGAGAGAGTCAGTTTTAACACTATGTCAGTGTATATTAATGTAATACTCCTCCCTTACATGT
>CM059272.1:3800692-3808192 GCA_030347295.1 Setipinna tenuifilis
GGTAGCCACGCTCGCTAAACGCACCCCCCCACACACACACACACACACACACACACACGCTAAACGCCCCCCCCAGCCTCCACGCTCACTACACGCACCCCCCCTCCACACACACACACACACACACACCCACACACACACACACACACACACACACACACACACCCCAGCCTCCAAACACACACACACACACACACCCCAGCCTCCACGCTTGCTAAACGCCTCACAAGCTGCCTGACAAAGAACAAAAAGACAGAAGGAACCCCGCCATTCGGAGGGAAAACACACACACACACACACACACAAACATCTGACGCATACAAATCTGTTTGCTGTTGTTTGCTGTTTGCTGCTGCTGGTGTTTGCTGGTGTTTGTGTTGTTGTTTACAAGTCTGAAGCTATTAGAGCGAGGGAAAGGGGGAGTAACTGACTTTGATTAAAAGCTGTGTGTTTGGGTTAGCCCCCTTTCGCTAACTAATCTGGCGTTGGGAAATTACACATGCAAATTGCTGCAGAGTTTGACAGTGTGTGTGTGTGTGTGTGTGTGTGTGTGTGTTTGAGGCGGTCAGACCATCACACCCAGTCGCAGCAGCGGCCACAATTCAACTTTACAGCTGTGCCCTCGTAAAAACACACACACACACACACACACACACACACACACACACACACACACACACACACACACAGGCAGAGCCAGGACAAACACACACACACACACACACAGGGGCAGACACAGGACACACACACACACAACGACCAGCCATCCATCATCAGGACCCCGACAGGTGCAGAGACAAAACAGACATGTCATGGATCCCATAGCTCTCCATATACACACACGCACACACATGTGTACACACACACACACACACACACACACACACACACACACTCCTCCATATACACACACGTATATACACACACATGTGCACACACACACGTGTACACACACTCACACCCCTCCATATACGTGCACACACACACCCCTCCATATACACACATACATGCACACACACACACACACACACCCCTGCATACATACACACACATGTGCACACACACACACACAGTGAGTAAATGATATGCATTGGGCTGGAGATGTGTGTGGGGTGTGCTGTCAGGGAGCATCATGGTGAGGCCTTTAAACACCCATAAACAGCAGCGTCTGCTACACGCCCACACCTCTCCATCTCCCTCTCCTCTCCTCTATCCTTTCTCCTCTCTCCTCCTTTCCTCTCCTCTCCTCTCTTCACCTTTCCTCAATTCTCTTCTTCTCTCCTCAAGTCTCTTCTCCTCTCCTCTCCTCTCTCTTCCTCTCCTCTCCTTGCCTTACCTCTCCCCTCCTCTCCTCTGCTCTCCTTTCCTTTCCTCTCCTTTGTCCTCTCCCCTCCTCTCTTCTCACCTCCTCTCTTCTCACCTCACCTCCCCTCCTCTGCTCTTACCTCTGATCTCCTCTGGTTTCCTCTCCTCTCTTCCATACTCTTCTTATCTTCTCTCCTCTCCTCTCCTCTCCTCTGCTCCCCCCATCCCCCCCCCCCTCTCCCCACCCCACCCAGGACGTGTCAGGGCAGCAAATTGAAGTAATAAATGAGAGGGTTTTACGGCCAGGTCGCATGTGCGGAATGGCGATGGAGATTGGGGGGGCGCCTCATTATCGGGGGGCCACAGCAAGGTGTGGGGGGTCTCCCTTTGCAAACCCCACCAAAGATGTTTGTGTGTGTGTGTCTGTGTGTGTGTGTGTGTGTGTGTGGTGAGTGTATGTGTGTGTATGTTTGTGTATATGTGTGTGTACAACCAAGAAGGTTGTATGTATATGTGTGTGTTTGAATGAGCATGTGTGTGTGTGTGTGTGTCTGATGTGTGTGTGTGTGTCTATGTGTGTCTGCGTGCCTGTGTCTATGTGCCTGTATGTGTGTGTGTATGTGTGTGTGTGTGTGTGTGCGTGTGTGTGTGTGTGTGTGTGCTACCATCCACCCCCAACACTGGTGGTCCCTCCAGCACCTTCCCAGTTGCCATGTCCAGGGGCGCCTCCATAAACCCCTCAACGCCCCCCCCTGTGACACCCCCCCTGACACCCCTCACCCCCCCAGACGCCTACACAGCCATATTTCACCACTGCCAAGCAGACGCGTCCCAAACAAGCTCACACACACACACACACACACACACACACACACACGCCCCTCCATATAAACACACACATACGCACACACACACACACATACACATAGACACGTCCAAAACAAGCTCCCAGCACCCAGAGCCCATTACCCACCCAGAGCTCCCCAGCCTCCGGCCCCCCTGGCCCGCTCACACAGCCCTAAAAAGGGCAGGCAGGAGCCAGAGGTGCCCCCATTGCGTGCCCTCCGGGGCCAGGGGGAGATCGTAGATCTTCCCTCTCTGCCCCTTCCTCACCCCCTTCTTCTCTCTCCCCCCCCTTCTTTTCCCATCCAGGAGGGAGCCGGCACCCACAACCACCCACCCACCCACCCAGCCAGCCACCCAGCCCTCCCAGCCGGCCCTCCCCTGATTGAGATTCATCTCTGGGGCTTGACTGGAGAGGGGGCGGCCCCACTAACCTCTGCTTTCCCAAGATCATCCACACTTTCACACTTTCTCAAGACCACCTTGGAGAGGCTTAAAGGGGCTGTTTGGGGGGGCTTTTGGGGGGGGGGGGGGGGGGGGGGGTCAGGGGGCAAATCGATGCACGATCATCTTTGGACTGAAAGGCTGTGCACTTGACACCGGAGAGGACTGACTACTCATCGTCAGGGTAAAAAAGGAGAGAAGTCCTCACATGCCATTTCTGCCATTGAGTCGTTTACCACAACATGCCCATCCAGGTCAACAAGCTCATTAGCCATATCGGTTGTTGCAGTATAAGTATGTGTGTGTGTGTGCATGTGTGTGTGTGTGTGTGTGTGTGTATGTGTATGTGTGTGTGGTTGGGGGGGGGGGCACAAACCACAAGGGGGGTGGGGGGAAGGGTGGTTCCTCATTTGTGTTTTACTGATTTTGTACCACAAATCAGGTTTTCTTTTCAGCTGTCCAGCAGCCCACCATTTAAAAAAAAACATGTGTGTGTGTGTGTGTGTGTGTAAAAACATGCCCCTAAACTGTGTTCATCCTATTAGCATTAGATTAGCATTAGCGCGTCTCCATTGTAACTGCATGTAAATCATCATGAAATAAGGATGCAGTTTGGCCCCTTTTTTGTTGTCAGTCTAATGAAGGATGAAGAACTTTTCTTTAAACTATAAAATCTAAGTAGTAACTTTATGGGCGGCACTTTACACCGCGGGGCAAGGCAGGCGCACACACACACACACACACACACACACGCACACACACACACACACACACACACACACACACACACTGAAGGGGCCACAGCTGAATGCACTAATTAGTGTGACAAGAACACTGCCATAACGGACTTTCAGATGTCAACAACAATCCCGGCGTCTGGGTTCAGGGGCTATGGTGGTGTGTGTGTGAGTGAGAGAGTGTGTCTGTGGGGGTGTGTGATTGAGTGTGTGTGAGGGTGTGTGTGTGTATGTATGTGTGTGTGTGAGGGGGTTAGAGGAAGTCATGCGTTAACATTGACAGTGACAAGCATTAATTGTATTCATGAAAAAAAGCAAATGCAGCCTAAAACAATGCCACAACATGGGGACACGTCAGAAAGAGTGTGTGTGTGTGTCTGTGATTGAGTGTGTGTGTGTGTGTGTGTGTGTGTGTGAGGGGGGGGGGGTGTAGCCTAAAACCATGTAAATACATGGGGACACGTCAAAGTGTGTGTGTGTGTGATTGAGTGTGTGTGTGTGTGTGTGTGTGTAGCCTAAAACAATGCCACAACATGGGGACACGTCAGGGGTTATTGCAGACAGAGCCAAGCAGACAGCACTAGACTGCAAATTAATGTTTGATATATGTGGCGTAGCCTTCATTGTTTAGGGGGTAAATTTGTGTGTGTATGTGTTTGTGTGTGTGTGCATGCGTGTGTGTGTGTTTATCTGTGTGTGTGTGTGTACATGTCTGTGTGTGTTGGCGTAAGCAAGCTGCAATAGGCAGAGAAGGAGAGAAGGAGAGGAAAAGAGGTAAGGAGGAGAGGAGGGGAGGAAGAGAAGAGGAGGAGAAGAACAGAGGTAAAGATGAGAGGAGGAGAGGAAGAGGAGAGGAGGAGAGGAAGAGAGATAAAGAGGAGAGGAGAGGAGAAGGAGGAGAGGAGGATAGGAAGAGAGGTATGCAGGAGAGGAGGGGAGGAAGAGAAGAGGAGGATAGGAAGAGAGGTAAGCAGGAGATGAGGGGAGGAATGGGAAAGGAGCAGAGGAGGAGGATAGGAAAAAGAGAGATGAAGAAGAGAAGAACAGAGAGGTAAGGAGGGGAGGAGAGAGGAGGAGAGGACGAGGGAAGGAGCAGGGGAGGAGGAGAGGAGAAAGGCAGGAGAAGGAGGAGAGGAGAAGCAAAGGAGGAGAAGAGGGGAGGAGGAGGAGAGAAGCAGAGGAGAAGAACAGAAGAACAGAGAGGTAAGGAAGGTAGAGGAGAGGATGGGAGGAGAAGAGGAAAAGAGCAGAGAAGGAGGAGGAGAAAAAGAGAAAGACAGAAGAGGGGGAGGGGGTGGCATGGGGAATGGGGACTGGGGCCCCCAGTATTGATGGCCTTGCCTGGGGGGGGGGGCATCCCATCCCTCTGACCCCTGGGGGGGCCCTTTTGTATGCAGATAGCAACAACAATAAGCCCATTAGGGGGGTGTGCTAATCGCATGCGTGTGGCTAGCCATTGTTGAAGCTAATAGAGACATTGTCTGGCCCAGAGAGAGAGAGGATTACTTTAATCTAGGAGTGCCTCTGCCACACACACACACACACACACACACACACACACACACATACAAAGAGGAGGGGGCCACATCACATCGACCCCGACCACCACCGTGACCCCATTGTCCACTCATGCACCTCGACACCCCCATATGTTTCAGCAAACACACACACACACACACACACACACAGACATAGATACAGAGACACAGATATAGACACACGCGCACATATATACACAGATACAGACACAAACACAGACACAGACACAGACACAGAGACACACACACACAAACACAAACATGCACATGGACACACACACGCACACAGACACACGCGCGCACACACACAGACATGAATACAGACAGACAGACACACACACACACACACACACACACACACGCACACAAACACACGCCACACACGCGTCTACTGTACTGGAGCCATCTGCTGTGTGGGTAAACACGAGGCCGTAATTAAAACTATTTCATGCCTTACGCCTGACAAGCAACATGACACCGATGCTGTGTGACACTCAAAATGGGCGTGTAATTAGCTTACTGACCAATCAGCTGAACAGGAAGTACATGATTGACAGCATGGGCGGGGCCTATCATATGATGGGCCTCTGCTGACTTCAGACAGGAAGTAAGTATAAGAGGTGTGTGTGTGTGTGTGTGTGTGTGTGAGAACATCCTTGTCTGTGAAAAAAAAGACAAGAATGCATTTTGTGCAATTTTTCTCTGATAAATATGTATGAGCCCTGTTATAACCAAATCAGGATTGATTGGTGTGTGATTTAGTAATTTCCAAGGCTGTCTGACAAGCACTGAAACTGGGCGGCTAATCACACATTCAGAGAGTGTGTGTGCTCCCTGTAACATTATTATTATGTTGTTGTTGTAGCTGCTGTTGTTGTGATGGTGGTGGAGAAAAAGCTATCAGGCTGGAAAATTGGGCCCGTTCTTCAGACAAAACACGATGAGAGTTAGAGCTGACAAATAATAAGGAGCAGCCAAGTTTGTTAACCGTTTAAAAACGCCCCCCTCCATTTTCCTGGGAAAAGGATTTGACACGTTTGCCACAGTAAACAGAATAAGTCAGGGCAGGGCAGGGTAAGGCTTTGGGCCAAAGAATAAAACGAAACGACCACCAGCAGCAGCTCTGCAGTCTGGGGCATTAACCCTGGGGAGACACCCTCTGGCCCTGCACAGAGAGAGAGAGGGAGAGAGAGAGAGAGATAGAGAGAGAGAGGAAGGGAGATAGAGAGGGAGATGAAGAGAGAGAGAGAAAGAGAGGGAGAGAGAGGGGGGGGATTGAGAGAGAGAGGGAGAGATGGAGAGAGACATGGAAAGAGAGAGAGGGAGGGAGAGAGAGAGATGAAGAGAGAGAGAGAAAGAGAGAGAGAAAGCGAAAGAGAGAGAGAAACAGAGTGTGAGTGAGAGAGAGAGATGGAGAGAGGGAGACAGATAGACAGAGAGAGAGAGAAAGAAAGAGAGACAGAGACAGAGAAAGACAGAGACAGAGACAGAAAAAAGAAACAGAGAGAGAGAGCGAGAGAGAGAGATGGCCCAGAGAGAGAGAGAGACGGAAAGAGGAAGAGACAGAAAGAGAGGGAGAAAAAGAGAGATGGAGACAGAGAGAGAGGAGGGAAAGAGAGAAAGAGAGACAGACAGAGACAGAGACACAGAGAGAGCGAGAGCGAGAGAGAGAGAGAGAAAGAGAGAGAGAGAGAGAGAGAGAGAAAGAGAGAGAGCGAGGGAGAGAGAGAGAGAGAGAGAGAGAGAAAGAGAGTTGGCCCAGTGCCTTGCTGCCATATCTGTCCACCTCCTTCAAACCCTTTGTGTCTACGGGCAGCCAAGAGGACCATCAGCTCAGCCGCCTGGCTGGAGACCACACACACACACACCAGCCACCACACACACCACTACAGCACTACACACACACACACAAATACACAAGATAGCACACGTGTGGATAGCACACGCTAACCAACACACACACACACACACACAAATATGCAGGAGACAGCGCACACCAACACACACACACCACTACAGCTCTACACACACACACACAAAAATACGCAAGATAGCATACGTGTGGATAGCACACGCTAACCAACACACACACCACTAAAAAGGTACACACACACACACACACAGATACGCAGGCAGAGGTGTCAATCCCAGGTTCAGAAAGTAAAAACCCTGCCAGGTTTTCCTTCTAACACAGGTGACTTTGCTAAGGAGCTGATCTACCTGTCTTGAGTGCTCATTACAATCATCTGATTCAGAGCTGGCTGGATCAAATTTGTGGCAGGGTTTCTACTTTCTGAACCCGGGATTGACACCTCTGTACGCAGGAGACAGCGCACAGCAACCAACACACACACCACTATAGAGCTACACACACACACACACACACACACACACACACACACACACACACACACACACACAGGGTTGCTATGCTAGCCCCACGCCACAAGTTATTGATAGGACGTGAAGTTAGCTGCACATTAGCCATTAGCAGTTTTGACTAGCGTACAAAGACAAGGATAGGCCATTACTTTTCAGACACACAAACAAACACACACACACACCATTACTTTTTTACTTTTTAGTCTTCAAGCCTAGCTGGCAGAGTGCCTGGGCCTCTTGAAAGTTGCAAT
>CM059272.1:3813192-3820692 GCA_030347295.1 Setipinna tenuifilis
CCCCTAAAAAAAGACGGAATGGAGAAAAAGTGGCTCGTCTTCCTCTTTTCATCTGCTCATACCCAGAATTCCTCTGGGCAGCTGCCACTCTTCACCCCCCCACCTGTTCCCTTGGTAACCAGACGTGACCCTTGACAAATGTGAATTGGCTCGTCTCCGACAGAAATGTTGAAAAAAAACACACCAAAAGCGCTGACTAGCTTTTCCACCGTGCCTGCTTGTACCAGGTGGATCTCTCTCAAAGCTGTCATGTCACACAAGACATGTTACATAACGTTACTCAAGATATTGTTTTTATGACACAGCAAAATTAATTACCCAGTGTTCAGCAAAAGTGCTAATTTCAAAGTGTAAGTGTAAGATTAAGAGTTGAAATTACACTGCAAAAAGTTAATTTAACTGTAAGGGAGTCAAATATGTAAGGGAGGAGTGTTAAATTAACACTACAAAGATTGGGACAAAATAAACACTGGCATAGTGTTAAAACTGACTCTCATAGAGTTGATTTAACACTGTAGAATGGCATTGCCATCCTCTCAGCTGTGCTGTGCTGTGCTGTGCTGTGCTGTGCTGTGCTGTGCTGTGCGGTTGGTTTTGAATGCTTCATTTCCTACATAAATACGTATCTGCCATACAAAAACACACAGCCCAGAGCTAATGCTACGCTACAGTACGCTACGCCTGAAGAACAGCCTCATGAGAGGACAACACACACACGTCCTCCAGTCAGACACACACACACACACATACACACACACACACACACACACACACACACACACACACACACACACACACACACACACACACCAGAATTTATGTAAGAAGGAGCCCTGAAGCCTGATGGTAGACCACCCTTTTTAGTGTGTGTGTGTGTGTGTGTGTGTGTGTGTGTGCGTGTGTGTGTGTGTTTAACATGCTGTTCAGTGAACATCTTGCCGCGTAGTGGCAGATGGAGGCAGTTGAAATGACGCCACCCCTCAACACACACACAAACACACACACACACACACACATACACACGCACACACACACACACACACACACACACACACACTCCCAAAAACCTGTGAAGCACACGAGTGATCTCGCAGGTCACGCAGACCCGGGATGTGATTAAGCGGGCACCCTCTGCCTGCGTGCCACCTGCCACAGGGACGAGAGGTCGTGCCATAGTGACGAGAGCCCGTGGTGTGGAAACGAGAGGTCGTGGCATAGCCCTGGAGACTGTGGAGTAGGAACGAGGCCGTGCCGTAGCCCATGGAGACCATAGAGTAGGGAAGAGAGGCCATGGAGTAGGATAGAGGCCGTGGTGTAGTCCTGGAGGTTGTGGAGTAGGGACTAGAGGCCATGGAGTAGGGACTAGAGGCTGTGGAGTAGCCGTGGAGACTGTGGAGTAGGAACGAGGCCGTGCCGTAGCCCATGGAGACCATAGAGTAGGGACTAGAGGCCGTGGTGTAGTCCTGGAGGTTGTGGAGTAGGAACGAGGCCGTGTCGTAGCCCATGGAGAGGGTGGAGAGGCCATGGAGTAGGATAGAGGCCGTGGCGTAGCCATTGCATAGCCCTGGAGGCCGTGGTGTAGTCCTGGAGGTTGTGGAGTAGGGACTAGAGGCCATGGAGTAGGGACTAGAGGCTGTGGCATAGCCCTGGAGACTGTGGAGTAGGAACGAGGCCGTGTCGTAGCCCATGGAGACCATAGAGTAGGGACTAGAGGCCGTGGCGTAGCTGTGGAGGTTGTGTAGTAGGGACTAGAGGCTGTGGAGTAGCCCTGGAGGCCGTAGCATACTGAGCTGGCGTGCCTTTGCCACCGCACCGGCCTCTCACACCTCAGGTGCCTATGTGTGTGTGTGTGTATGTGTGCATGTGTGTGTGTGGACGTGCCCATCTCTGGCCACCTGTGTGTGTGTGTGTGCATGTGTGTGTGTGTGTGTGTGTGTGTGCATGTGTGCGTGCCCATCTCTGGCACCTGTGTGTGTGTGCTGTGGTGCAGCAGGTCAGGGCGAGCCTGGCAAGACCCCCACTAGTAGCACTGGCTCCTCTTCACCGGGAGAGACGCCTCGTCAGCCAAGACACATGACACATGACACATGACACATGACACATGCACTCTCTCCTCACAGGGTGTGTGTGTGTGTGTGTGTGGGGGGGGGGGGGGGGGGGGGGGGGGGGGGTTGGGGGCTAGTGGCTTGTGTGGGGTTTGTGTGTGTATGTGTGTGAGTGTGTGTGCGTGGCTGCATGTGTGTGTGTGTGTGTGCATGTGTTTGTGTTTGTGTGTCTGTGTGTGTGTGAGAGAAAGACACAGGATGTGTGTGTGTGTGTCTGTGTGCACGCACGTGTGTATGTGTGTGTGTGTGTTGGCAGGAGTGGGTGGGAGGGTGTCAAAAGAGGAAACTCAGAAAGGGTGGGTGGGGGGGTTTGAGGTTGTGAGGTTGTTGTGTGTGTGGGGAGGTCAAAAGAGTAGCAGACAGATAGGGAGCCAGAGGGTGGGGAGGGGGGCAGAGGGGGTTTGAGGCAACAGCTGCAGGCCCCCGCATGTGTGTGTGTGTGTGTGTGTGTGTGTGTGTGTGTGTGTGTGTGTGGAGGAGGGGGGGCTGGCTGTCTCTCTCTCCCAGCAGCAGGTCAGCCCTTCAGCAAGAGTGACCAGAGACACTTTCCCCTCTCCTGCCCACAGGAGTCCAGACAGCTCAGCACAGACCAGCCACCCACGAACAAGTCATCAGCTGTCTCTCACTGTCCCTATTTACCTCTCTTTTATTTACCTAGTACCTATTTTACACTTATTTTATCTCTTATGCTTTTATATTGTTCTTGCTATTGTTTTTATTTTTGTTAAACACATTGAACTGCCTTTGTGTATGAAATGAGCTACACCATCTCAGCGAGAGAGCCAAAAGGTGAAAAGTTCAGCCTGAAGGTTGAGCTTGTAGCAGAGCTCCATTCTGTCAGGGGGTTGCTTTGGGGCTGGGTGGGTGGGTGGGTGGTTGTTTGGGTGGGTGGATGTTGTGGGCCAAATTAAGCATGAATATTAGATTATGGCCACAGCCTTCAAAGCCACCGCCACCAGGACACACGGTTGCACATTACAGCATGTCTGCGACTAGACACGTCTCGACTGGACTCGACTGGACTGGACGAGACCTCAGGAGTGCGTGCAGCCGAGAAGCCGAGAAGCACGAGGTCTCTTGTTAGCTCTGTTGGGACATACCAGGTTGGGAGCACACACAGGGAGCATCAGTACCTTGTTGTGATATCTCCTCAGCAGCCAAATGCAAAGTGTACCCAACCAATATACTGTACAGTTGTGCTCATAAGTATTTAGTTAACTATTTTTTCAATGAATATGAATGATAACACAAAAACTTTGCTTTCACTCATGGTTAGTGTTGGCTAAAGCCATTTACTGTCAAAATGGTTAAGACATCATCAGTTCTCCCAGGATGTGTAAACTTATGAGCACAACTGTACTTCATGAGTTTGCTCACATCTTATGCTACTTTGAACCGTATTTAGTCTCATACACACTCAGGCCGCCCATAGCCCTACCGATGCAAAAGGCTGCACACAGTTAGGAGAGGAGAGGAGTAGCAATTTGGACACACGATTACCTGTCCAGCCATGCAGTCATGGAAACAGTGGGAGAGCTCACTGACATGGGCTCTGCATTCTAATAGCAATGGGAAGAACTGGCCTCAGGACAGTTTCGTGACTGTCTCTCAATCTCCTTTTATGTCCAAAAAATAGCCTAATGCCACAATGCAAGCCTTGCATAATAATAATAACGAACGAACTGACTACTACAATCTCTTTTCATGTCCAAAAAATAGCCTAATGCCAGAATCCAACCCTTGCATAATAATAACGAACTGACTACTAGGATGAAGGGGGGTTGTACAAATTGGGGGAGCATCTAATTAATTGTGCTTTTCTTGACATATATTAGTATTGCTGTTTGATTCGCGATTTAATTTTTTAAAAAGTCAAACTTCAGTTCTATATTCCAAATTATGTTTGACATTTGAAGCCAACTGATTCTGATTGCAGGACATGCCTAGTGCATGACAAGCACGTCACTCCCTGATAGGTCAACTTGACTGTCTGTCACACACAGAGGAAGACATAAATATTCGAAATTATGTTTGAAGTTTGAAGCCACTGATTCTGATTGGAGGGCATGCCTAGTGTATGAGAAGCATGCCCATTCCTGATAGGTCAACTTGACTGTCTGTCACACACATGGGAGGAAGACATAAATATGAAAATAATAAATGTGACAAGATGAAACACCAGGACAGAGCCGGGAGCCTACACGCTTATTTGCAGCCCTTGAGATTAGCTAATTGCATTAGTTCTAATTGAGATTTCAATTAAAAAATGATTAATAGCATTACAGCCCTGACTAGAAGGACAGTGTGTGGTGTGTGTGGTGTGTGTGCTTATTCGGCAGACGAAACACTCGAAAAACTCTTTACTTGTATCTGGCTGGAGCAGAAAAAAACTTGCAGAAAATCTGGCAGAAGCAGACACCTTGCAACATAGCTCTGCTTCTATTGTTACATGCAACCAGCTGTCATCCATCTCCATAAATCAAATAACTCTCTCTCTTTCTCTCTCTCTCTCTCTCTCAATTTCTGTCTTTTTTTCTCTCTCTCCCTCTCTTTCTCTCTCCCTTTCTCCCTCTCTTTCTCTGTTTCTCTATTCTCTCTCTCTCCGTGTCTCTCCCTCTCTCTGTCGCTCTCTCTCTCTCTCCCTCTCTCTCCCTCCCTTCCTCTCTCCCTCTCTCTCTCTAAGTGGAAAAGCAGTGCCAATCCTGCACTCACCCAGGTATGTAATTCCAAGCAGAGCAAAACAAAGCAGACCCTCACAGACAGGAGCAGCGGGCGAAAAGATTTAAAAAACGATCACGCTAAAAAAAGCACTTACTGGCCACTTCCAGCGAGTCGCAGTGGATAGCGCACCCGACCATGAATGGGCGTTTGCCCGTGGGGACCCAGGTTCGAATCTGGCCTGCTGTCGTTTCCCCCCCCCCCCCCCCATTTCTCTCTGTCTCTCTCCCACTTACTTCCTGTCACAACCTTCACTGTCCTGTCTGAATAAAGCCAGAAAAAGGCCAAAAAAATGCTTAAAAAAAATAAAAGCACTTACTGGCCACTTCCAGCGATGCGTTTCGACTGACGGCCTCGCCCAGGTAGTTTCGGGCGACGCACACGTAGACTCCCTCGTCCGGTTTGCTGCGGCGGCCGTGAACGATGCGCAGGAAGAAGAGCGAGCCGCTGGGCAGCAGCATGCGGTGGGATCGAGGGTCCTCCCGGTCCGTCTCCACGCGCTCCCCGTCCTTGTACCACTCCACCGTGGGGGTGGGCCGCCCCTCCGCCTTGCAATTCAGCGTCGCAGGCTCCCCCTTCGACACGATCAGGTCGGACGGGTGCTCCAGGATACGGGGAGGGGCATCCTCCAGCCTCGGGCGAGAGCCTGGCAGAGAGAGGGGGGGAGGGGTGGGACATATGAAGAGATTAGAACACTGATATTGATAGACAAATACAGTACAGGCCTTTGATTAGAAAACTGATACTGATAGCAGACCAAGTGCTTTACAATGATACCATGGATGGTACGAGATCCTGGCAGAGAGGGCAGGGCCATGTTAAAAGATTAAAATATAGATATTGATAGACAAATACATATTGATTAGATTGAAAAGATTCTCATTTATCCAGGTCATGTTAGTCAAATGAGCTAAGTTGTAAGCAACTGGACTTCTGTTAGTAGCTTCAAGTTATATATCATATGGATAACATGACAAGGCAAAAAAGGGGATCTGCATCCTCATATTAATCGTCATTCGGGCATTCTGCTATTTTTTCTTGACGGCTTTGCTGTGCAACAGATTGTGTTTGCATAATAAGATGCAGTTAAGATCATTAAAATAACAGACAAGGCTGTTGGTGACATGAACTCTGAAATATGACACCTTTGCCTTGCCTTTTGCTTTTATTTAATGTCTTTAATTTATTTTATACTTATTTTGACATGCACTCAAAAAATATGACACTTTTCCCATTCTGTGGGAATCAGCATGAGCTATAAATATAACCCACAAGCTTCTGTTGTTCTACTGACTTTGGTAGAGATGGAAAAATATCTCGGTGAAGCCAATTTCTGTGCAAAATAAGTGGGGACTGCTACATATGCATGACAGTGCTACACAAAAGATCAGCTGACTAAAATCACATCATTCTCCATGCTCCACATTTAACGCTTATCGAAAGACAACACCGCAAAAAAAAAAAATCCAATTTAGCCCAAGATGGCAGAGGTGACCGAAAATAGAATAGAATAGCAAGTGGCAAATACCGAAAAACATACAGAGAGGGAGATTTTTTTCTGCTGGTTATTTTTTCGTGATGAGCTGGAGAGGGGTTAAGCATATGTCATTACAGCACGTTTTTGTGCCCCCCCCCCCCCCCCCCCCCCCCCCCCCCCCCCCCCCCCCCCTACAAATGTCCAATAAAATACCTCTTCTCCCTCCAAGGGCAGTGACAGTGTGTGTCGGTGTGGACAATTATGTCAGGGCCAAGCATGACAACAGTAACACCCAGCACCCAAAACACTTTGCAGCCCAGCAGAGAGGCAAGGAGAGATAGAGGGAGAGAGGGAGGGAGAGAGAGAGACAGAGAGATGGAGCAAGAGAGTGAGAGACAAGAGACGTAAGAGAGAGCAGAGGAAAGATGGAGAGACAGAGGGAGAGAGGGAGAGAGAGAGATCGAGAAAGAGAGAGAGAGGAGAGAAATAAGAGAGAGAGCAGAGAAAAGATGGATAGAGAGAAAGAGAGGAGACATAAGACAGCAGAGAAAAGATAGATAGAGAAAGAGAGAGAGAGAGAGAGAGAGAGAGAGAGAGAGAGAGGGAGAGGAGACAGAGCGGAAAGGGAGAGAGAGAGACAGAGCGATAAAAGAGAGAAATAAGAGAGAGCAGTGTAAAGATGGATAGAGAGAGAGAGAGGAGACATAAGACAGTGGAGAAAAGAAAGATAGATAGATAGAGAGAGAGAGAGAGAGAGAGAGAGAGAGAGAGAGAGAGAGAGAGAGAGAGAGAGAGAGGAAAACAGCAACACTTCCAGCTCTCCTTTTCCCTCTGCTACCCAACAAGTGACAGCGAGGCTTTCTGATATTGCCGATAAGAGCACTGTCGCTGTCGGCAGCCACATCTCCCAAATTAACCCCCTCCTCCCCCTCCCCCTCCCTCCTCCAGGCTCCAGTGGGATTACCTGCTAAAGGCACAACATTGCACTGATTCAGAGGATAAGCACAAGAGCATCTGTAGCAGGCGTAAGTGCATCCCAATTGGGTGCCTATTTCCTGCCTTTCTGAAAATATCTACATCACATGTGCAAATAAAAAATATGTATTTCCTGTTCCTGTTCTATTTAGTTGGGTTGTACAGATTATATATATGTGTGTGTGTGTGTGTGTGTGTAGTGTGTGTGTGTATGTGTGTGTGTGT
>CM059272.1:3836439-3843939 GCA_030347295.1 Setipinna tenuifilis
AATATGGCTCCTCCCCCATGATATTACACACCAATATGGCTCCTCCCGTTATGATATTACACACCAATATGGCTCCTCCCCCTCATTATCACACAAATATGGCTCCTCCCCTCATGATATTACACCAATATGGCTCCTCCCCTCATGATATTACACCAATATGGCTCCTCCCCTCATGATATTACACCAATATGGCTCCTCCCCTCATGATATTACACCAATATGGCTCCACCCCTCATGATATAACACCAGTATGGCTCCTCCTCCTCCTGGCTCCTTAAATGAACACTACAAAGATAGAGAAAATAAACAGTGGCATAGTGTTAAACCTGACTCTCTCTCTCAGAGTTGCTTTAACACTATAGAATGTGCTGTGTACATACATTACAGCACACATTGCCTACTGGACCCTGTAGAAAATGTAACGCTTTCTTTTAGGCATGAAATGTCAATTTCCACGATGCTGCTGCTACTACAGCCTGAGCAAGAGCCAGTGGTCTTCACGAGGAGTGTGTGGCATTCAGCACTTTAATACAGGAACACACCCACATACACACACACACACAGATAGAGAAAGCGAGGGAGAAAGAAAGAGAAAGAGACAGAGCCAGTGGTCTTCAGGAGGAGTGTGTGGCATTCAGCACTTTAATACAGGAGCACACACACACACAGATAGAGAAAGTGAGAGCGAAAGAAAGAGAGAGAGAAAGAGAGAGAGCCAATAGTCTTCACGAGGAGTGTGTGACATTCAGCACTTTAATACAGGAGCCAATAGTTCATAGTCTGTGACCCATTCTCACCATGGAGAGGAAAGCATGCATTTTATCTAGCCGCAGCCTTCAAACACACACACACACACACACACACACACACAGATAGATAGAGAAAGAAAGAGAGAGAAAGAAAGAGAGATAAAGAAAAAAAGAAAGAGAGGTAGAGAGAAACAGAGAACAAAAGAATGAAAGTCTATGTGGGCTATGTGGCTCTGTGAAGGACTGAAGCTAGATAGAGAAAGAAAGAGAAAGACACAGAGAAAGAAAAAGCGAGAATAAAAGAAAAAAAGACAATGTGGGCTATGTGTTTATGTGGCTCTGTAAAGAACTGAAGATAGAAAGAGGGAGAGAAAGAAAGAGAGAGAGAAAGAAAAGAAGGAAAGGAGAGAAAAAAATGAACGAAAGGAGGTGACCTTTCCTGACCCCTCCCCTATTGTGGCGATGTCCATTCCAGAAACATAATAGCTCACCTCTCGACAAGGACACCAGCCCATTCCGGCGTTTTCCATACCTCCCCTTTACCACCACAATGCTTTACCTATCCCTTTGTGTCCTTCCAGTTCCTACTCACACACACACACACACACACACACACACACACACACACACACACACACACCCCAAGCCAAGCCAAGCCAAGCCAAGCTGGCCCAGCCCCATTGCACCCTGGGTAATGATCACTTAGTGGCGTGTGTGTGTGTGTGTGTGTGTGTGTGTGTGTGTGTGTGCTGGAGGAGGGAGGGGATATGTCCTCATTTGTGGGGCTGATTAGCTGTCAGCAGAGAGAGATGACTCCCCCCCCCCTCGTCTCGCAGGTACAAAACACTTTAACCCCCCGTAAACAGCAACACACACACACACACACACACAGCCTATTGTCACACTCTGTACGCTGTCACGCGTGTACCTACTCAGATCACTGTCCCACCCACCCACCCACACACACACACACATCAAATACACCCAACCACCCACACACATGCACGCACACACATCAAATACACCCACCCACACACACACATCAAACACACCCACCCATACATACATGCACACACACACATCTTCTTCCACCATCCTCCACCGTCCTCCCCCCTCATATATTTTGTCCTCTTCTGCCTGTCCTGTCCTGTGCCCCCCCCACCCACCCACACACACACACACACACACACACACACACACCCTCCTTATTTATTCCCCTGAGAGGCTGAATGCACGCTCACCTGCAGGTCATTTCAATTCAGCACTGCTGCAGAACACAGCCCCAGATAGCCAGACACTGATAAGCAGCACACACACACACACACACATATGCATGCACACACACACACACACACACACACACACATATGCATATGCATACACACACACACACACACACACATGCATGCACGTGCACACATGCACACACACACACACACATACAGTATATGCATGCACACACACACACACAAACACACATACACACACACATTTATCAGGTAGGCCTCTCTGTGAATCTCTCTTTTGTGGAGAATCTCAATGTTCCTCTAAATGACTGTGAGTCCTTTAGTGTTTGCAGTGGCCATATCCACACTCAGATGTATGGGGGTCCTCCCTGTAACCTCACTCAACTACAACCACTCTGGCTTAGTACAGTACAGTACAGTCAACAGTTTACAGTTACAGTGTATGATTCTGGTGAAGGTATCTCCAAGAAATATTAGTTAGTTTAAATCCATCAGTGTCCCTGTGCACAGGCTTGGCCTGACCACACACTAATCACTCTTAAACTCATTTTTAAATTTATTTACAAAGATACAAGGATACAAGGATGGTTTATTGTCACATGCATGGACATACTGGGTAGAGTAGGACATGCAGTGAGATTGGTGATTGTTAGTCTAAAACTGTGCATGGGGAGGGGGAGGGGGGAGTAAAGTGCATAGAATGTAGTTAGTTTGGGGATATATTTGCATATTGAGATGTATGCTCTGTAGGGAATAGGGGGAAGCTCTCTGAGGCTAAAGAAGTTAAAGAGCTCACTAACTCTCTCTCTCTTATCTATATGCACCTTCCCTGTGCGGTATCCCTCCTCCTCAGGCACAGAGTCATCCATCTTGGAGGGGGGGGGGGGGGTCTTGGGGGGGGGGGGGGGGGAGTGTGGGCCTGGGGGCTGCCTGGCAACCATACATCAGGCAGCGGAGAGATTGTCCACGGCCATCGCTCACACACACTACCCTTGGGCCGGACGGGAGTGTGTGGACGTTTTTCTGTGTGTGTGTGTGTGCGTGTGTGTGTGTGTGTGTGTATGGTCCAGTGAGCAGTCGACGAGGGAAGGAGCAACAGAGAGAGAGGGAAAGAGAAAAGAGAGAGGGAGAGAGAGGAAGAGAGAGAGAGGGCTACAGAAGCAGTGGAAAAATAGTGCTTGTGATTAAAACACACACACACTCACACACACACACACACACACTCACACACACACACACTCACACACACACACACACACACAATGAGGGTTGCAGTCGAAATGAAACGTGAGGGTCACGCTTGAAATGAAACGTGAAAACACAAAATGGTGTTTCTGTAAATTGTATAAATGTGTGTGTGGTTGTGTGTGTGTGTGTGTGTGTGTGTGTGTGTGTAAGAGTAATATCCTAGTAAATGCTATTCCAGTGCATTACATGCTGCAGCTGTTGCCTGTGAAGTTTCTCTGCTGCGGGTTTATTTATCAGTGTGGCTGGACACTCACACACACACACACACACACACACACACACACACACACACACACACACACACACCTACACTTACACATACACATACACACACACACACACACACACCTACACTCACACACACACACACTCACACTTACACACACACACACACACACACACACACACACACACACACACACACACACACACACAAACACACACACACATGTCCAGTTGCCCATAAAAATAGATCTGGCTCTCAGCCCTACAAAGCCAAACACCTATTTTGTCTTGTGACTACATTTCTTGCTTCTTCCTTTTAAGAAAGCACACAAAAGCATCACCACTATTATACCAAAAAACATGTTTGACTGGATATTATGACAACATTAAAGGCATTTTTCTCACTTCCTGTGTTCACGTAGTTACTGCACTTTGCCTTTGTAGGGCAGTACTATCTGGCCCAGGTCTGGCCCAAGTGTGGCCCTAATGCTGAACCGAGTCTGTTCTGGAGTCGCTGGTACGTCGGCAGTGAGGGCAGCATGCTAAACACACACACACACACACACACACATACACACACACACACACACACACACACACACACACAGCGAACGGGGGGTAGGAGACACAGCGGTAACCTTGCGTGGCACGACAGCATCATCAGTTACTGTGTCTTACAGTAATGAACACACACACACACACACACACACACACACGGATGCTAGACAGCATGTAGAGTAGGGGGGAGGGCGAAGGAGTTCTCCAAGGAGAGGAGGATAGCAGCACATGAGGAGAGGAGGAGAAAAGGAGGAGTATTAAATTACTACAAAGATTGGGACAAAATAAACACTGGCATAGTGTCACAACTGACTCTCGGAGTTGATTTAACACTATAGAATTTGCTGTGCAGTAGAGTAGTCTATAAGGACAGAAGGAGAGTAGTCTATAAGGACAGAAGAATATTCCGTAAGGGGAGAAAGAGAGTAGTCCATAAAGAGAGAAGGATGGAAGTCTATAAGGAGAGGAGTGTAGTACTCCATAAGGACAGAAGAGTAGTCCATAAGGACAGAGAAGGACAGTAGTCCATAAGATGTGTGAAAGAGCCAACGGAGTCAGGCGTGCATGTGTGTGCATGCATGAATGAATGAAATGCAATAGTCGGGCTGTAATCTCCTAGATCAGTCTTCATTATCAGCTAGTATCATCTCCCAGATCACTCTTTATCACTAGCTCTAGCCTCATCAATTAGTCTTCATCTGGCAGTACTGGGGACAAGGACTGGCCCATCACAGCATGTTCACAGTGTGTGTGTGTGTGTGTGTGTGTGTGTGTGTGTGTGTGTTAATGTGTGTCTGTGTGTGTGTGTGCGTGTGTGTGCGCACATGTGTGTGTGGTGTGTGCACACATGTGTGTGTGTGTGTCTGTGTGTGTGTGTGTGTGTGTGTGTGTGTGTGTGTGTGTGGAGGACAACTCATTAACGGGGCTGGCATATGCACATGCTCTCTCAAGACTCTCGGTGTGGCACAATCCAATTTGGCATAATGATCCGTACAATTACAGCCTGGACTTGACTGGGCACTCACTGGGACAGCCTGCAGTGTACTGCAGTTCACACACACACACACACACACACACACACACACACACACACACACACACACACACACACACAGTGTACTGCATTTCAATCACTCTTTAGATCTAAACTGTAAATGAACACAGTTTCATGGAATTATGTATTTAACAAAAAAGTGTGAAGTCTTAACTTTGGATCAACAACCTATGGGCCACTGTGGCCACTGAGGTTTAACCTGAGTCTGGGTGAAAAGTCTGAAATGTTTGCCTTAAGTCTTAACTTTTTTTGTTAAGTACATAATCCCACGCGTGTTCCTTTATAGTTTTGATGCCTTCAGTGAGAATCTACAATGTAAATAGCCATGAAAGTGAAGAAAATCAATTGAATGAGAAAGGTGTGTCCAAACATTTGTCTTGTACTGTAGCTGCCACAGCAAAATTCTCAGAGTTAATTTCCCAGTGTTCAGTGAAAAGTGTTGATTTTAAGAGTGTAAGTGTAAAATTAAGAGTTGAAATTACACTGCAGAAAGTTGATTTAACTGTAAATGAGTCAAATATGTAAGGGAGGAGTGTTAAATGAACACTACAAAGATTGGGACATAATAAACACTGGCATAGTGTTAAAACGGACTCTCTCAGAGTTGATTTAACTATAATGAAGTTAAATATGTAAGGTAGGAGCATTCAATTAACACTACAAAGATTGGGACAAAATAAACACATAGTGGCATAGTGTTAAAACTGACACTCTCTCAGAGTTGATTTAACACTGTAAAATTTGCTGTGTGGCTATTTCTGGCCTGCCTCGGCCAATCCTGTATTCCTCTGAAGCCTGCTGTGAACCACACTCAGCCAGCCTTGCAGTGGAGCTTAATCTTTCTTCTCTTCAGGAAACCCTGTGGAGCTGGGATGATGGATCTTGTAAAAGCATTTAAGAATAATTTAAAGACTTTGAAGAATAAATCCATAAAGTGCACTGGGCAACAGCACAGCGGAGTACAGCACAGCAGAGTGTCCTGTGGTTTATTAGTATTAAAAACAAGCCTTTAAATCCTGTACCAAACGACAGACAGACAGTACAGACAGTACATGGGGATATATTAAGATGTGCCACTAGCCGGTTGGCAGGTCCCCCAGTTCTGCCTCACTCAGACAGGCACAGTGGGGGTCTGCGATCACTGAAAATGGGGCCTCGAAATTCCCGACTATCAAAGCCTGGAGCCCGGAGACCGGAGCCCGCTTGGTGACTGGGCCGCCGCCACTCCTTGGTGGATTACACACACACACACACACACACACACACACACACACACATACATACATACATACATATGCACACACATATACACACACACCCACACTCACACACACACTCACACACACACACACAAACACACACAGACACACACACACACACACACACACACACACACACACACATACGCACACACATATACACACACACATACACAAACACACACACATACACATGCACACACACACAAACACACTGCTCCTCACACACACACACACACACACACACACACACACACACACACATTGGGGCCCAGCATGGTGTCGTCTCTGCCTACAGAATCAAGCGTAGCACCAGCTCTGGGCTGGGTCGCATTTTTAGTCGGGCACGAGGCGTCCCCAGTGGCAGCTAGCAGCACAAAGGACCCCAGCTCAGCTCAGCAGATGGATGGCCACATGGCTGGCCTATTGTCATTCTAATGGCCGGCGTGTTGACTCTAATACGAGAGGCCATAAATCCACCAGCTGTTATGATGTGGTGTGTTTACTAATTTACTAGGATATTACTCTTACACACACACACACACACACACACACACCCGTGTGATGATGCTAGAGGTGCGCAATTAGAGTTGACGCACGCATACACACCACGCAGCCCCGTTAAGTGTACTAAATCACACACGCACAAGATGAGACGACACCATGCTCTGTGTGTGTGTGTGTGTGTGTGTGTGTGTGTGTGTGTGTGTGTGTGTGTGTGTGTGTGTAGTGGCATAGTGGCACATTAAATTAGACATTAATGTCAGAGAGAGACACTAAGAGGTAATACTGGGTTCAACCTTGCCCAAGATCACGTTGTCATTATCATTAAACCAGGGTGTTAATATCACACTCTCCTATGCAGATAGATGCTACTTTATTTGATATGCTGAGTGCAGAGTCAGATAAGCAAACCAATCAAACAGAACAGCATTATAAATGAATGCATGCATTAGTGCATGAATAAATGAATAAATGAATGAATGAATGGATGAAGGGATAAATGAATTAGCAAACAAACAATTTAGCAAACGAGTAACTCAGCAAATGAATGAATAAATAAATGAATGAATGAATGAATGAATTAATTAACAAACAAACAAATTATCAAATGAGTAAATGGGCAAACGAATGAATAAATAAATGAATGAAAACTA
>CM059272.1:3863939-3866439 GCA_030347295.1 Setipinna tenuifilis
GAGAGACAGAATGAGTGAAAGAAAGAGAGAGGGAGAGAGAAGGAGAAGAGGGAAGAAGAAGATATACTGTACAAACAGAACAAGGATAATTTGATAAAGTGTCACACGAAAGAGAGGAAAAACAAGATTAAAAGTGTGTACTGTAGGTAACCCTTACTCGTCCCCATACATGCTGGGGCACCACACTGAGGTACATATGGTCCCCTACTAATTGATATAGTATATAGAGAGCAGGATCACTGACAGACCTATACGCTTGTGCTCATAAGTTTACATACCCTGGCAGAACTGATTATTTCTTAACCATTTTTTTTAGAGAATATGAATGATAACACAAAACCCTTTCTGTCACTCATGGTTAGTGTTGGCTGAAGCCATTCATTGTCAAAGGGGGGGCAGCTGCAGAGGGATAAGCTGTTTCACTGGGGAGATGCAGAAGGGTGAACTGTAGAAGATTGAGATAGAAAAGGATGAGCTGTAGAGGGGTGGCCTTTTTCTGTGGGGAGTGCAGAGGGGTGAGGTGTTTCTGGGGGGAGTGTAGAGTGGTGAGGTGCAGAGGGGTGAGCTGGAGAGGAGGAGGTGTGAGTTTTTGTGAGGCTGGCATACTAAGGGCATCTTTGTGTGATGCTTCATGGTGATGATAGTTTGATGTATAGGAAACATCTACCGGAGTCAGATTCCTAGTATATTTCCTAGTAAGACTTAAGGCCCATAAAACTGATTCTGATTCTAATACCATGGGTCCGCTTTGGTCCTGATTGCAGTATTGACAAGGGGGGGTGCAGAGGGCCAGATGCAGAGGGGTGAGCTGTTTTCTGTGGGGAGTGTAGAGGGGTGAGATAGAGAAGGGTGAGATAGAGAAGGGTGAGCTGTTTCTGTGTGTGTGTGGGGGGGGGGCTGCCATACTGAGGCATCTCTGTGTGATGCTTCATGATGATGATAGTTTCTGAAGCTCCCCTGACCTTTCGCTCTCCCCTGATCTACCATTCCACCCCCCCCCCCACACACACACACACGCACACACACACACCCTCGGCTCCCCCCCCGGCCCCCTAAATAAGCAGCTGCCATTCCGCCGCACGCACCCCTCTCCCCGGGACCCCCGTCTCCACGGCAACACAGCCCACGGAACACTCAGGCCGGGAGATCAGACTAATAAATAGCTTTATGCTAATGCAGGACACGGAGCGAGAGATGGAGAGAGAGAAGGAGAGAGGGTTGAAGAAAGGGAGAGAGGGAGAGAAGGAGAGAGGGAGGGAGAGAAGGAGAGAGAGAGAGAGATGAAAAGAGGGAGAGAGGGAGAGAAAGAGGGAGAGGGAGGGAGAGAGGGAGGGAGAAAAGGAGAAAGAAATGAAGAGAGGGAGGGAGGGAGAGAGAGAGAAGGAGATAGGGAGGGAGAGAGGGAGGAAGAAAGGGAGAGATGCAGAGAGGGAGGGAGAGAAGGAGAGAAGCGGGGAGTGTAGCTGCCAATCCTAATACACTTATTACATTTCTATCAGACGCCCAGATGGGAGTGCACACCACACCTGTGGCTATGAGTGTGTGTGTGTGTGTGTGTGTGTGTGTGTGTGTGTGCGTGTGTGTGTGGGTGTGTGTGTGTGGGTGTGGATGTGGGTGTAAGCATGTGTGTGTGTGTAAGCATGTGTGTGTGGGTGTGTATGTGTGTGTAAGCATGGGGCTGTGAGTGTGTGTGTGTGGGGGGGGGGTATAAGCATGTGTGTGTGTAAGCACGTCTATGTGGGTGTGGGTGTGTGTGTGTAAGCATGTGTGTATGTGTGAGTGTAAGCATGTGTATGTGTGTCTAAGCATGTGTATGTGTATGTGTGTGTCTGTATGGGTGTGAGCATATGTGTGCGTGTGAGTTTGTGCATGTTTGTGTGGGTGTGTGTATGAGAGCATGTGTGTGTGTATGTCAGCATGAGTGTGTATGTGTGTGTCGGTTTGTGCATGTTTGTGTGTGTGTGTGTCAGTTTGTGCGTGTTTGTGTGGGTGGGGGTATGAGAGCATATGTGTGTATGAGAGCATATGTGTGTGTGTGTGTGTGTGTGTGTGTGAGCATATGTGTGTGTGTGTGTGTGTGTGTGTATGTGCGCATGTGTGTGTTTGTGTGTGTTAGTTTGTGCATGTTTGTGTGGGTGTGTGTATGAGAGCATGTGTGTGTGTGAGAGAGCATATGTGTGTGTGTCAGTTTATACATGTTTGTGAGGGTGTGTGTATGAGAGAGTGTGTGTGTGCATGTGTGTGAGTGTGAGTTTGTACATGTTTGTGTGTGTCTGTATATGAGAGCATATGTGTGCGTGGGTGTGTGTATGAGAGCATATGTGTGTATGAGAGTGTGTGTGTGTGTGTGTCAGTTTGTGCGTGTGTGTGTGTGTGTGTGTGTTTGTGTGCTCATGGGAGAACCACCACCACCACCTCCTCAGCGATGAGCACAGCCATACCCATACCCCCCCCCCCCGTAGCCATAGCCATACCCCCCCTACCACCACCACCTCAGCAA
>CM059272.1:3883939-3886439 GCA_030347295.1 Setipinna tenuifilis
TAGGAGGGTTCGGATAGATAGCACCATAGAGATATTTTAACACTAAAGCACTAAAGCTCCACTCTGCCATTATCTTGTACTCCATCACACTTAGCTGTCCTGACCCCCCAATGAAAGAGGACAGATGTATGTATCATTAACATTTTTTGACACACACACACACACACACACACACACTACCCCCGATGAAAAGAACAGATATATGTATCGTTAACATTTTTTGACCCCCCCCCCACCCCACACACACACACACACACACGCACACGCACACACACACACACACACACTCTGCCCCCGATGAAAAGGACAGAAATATGTATCGTTAACATTTTTTTAACATCCCCCCCCCCAAACCCTCCCTCCCAGAGCCAACATCCATAAACCACAGAGACAAGGGGGCTTAATAAGGTCAGTCTAGTTAAGATAGATAGAGAGGTAGAGAGAGAGATAGGGAGAGAGAGAAAGGAGAGAGAGAGATAGAGAGAGAGGTAGGGAGATAGATAGACAGACAGACAGACAGACAGACAGACAGACAGACAGACAGATAGATAGATAGATAGATAGACAGAGACAGACAGACAGACAGACAGACAGACAGACAGACAGACAGATAGATAGATAGATAGATAGATAGATAGATAGATAGATAGATAGATAGATAGATAGATAGAAATGACAGTGTGGCAGCAGCGTGACACACACATGTGCCTGTGTGTGTGTGTGTGTGTGTGTGTGTGTGTGTGTGTGTCTGTGTCTGTGTCAGTGGCCCAGTATACATAAGGAGTCATTAAGGGCAGCTGAAGGTAAACTCTCAATTATACCTTTGTTCCCCTACACACACACACACACACACACACACACACACACACACACACCCCACCGTGCCGTCTGCATCATTACCCTCCATAAGCACAGGCACCCGGCAGGGGGTTTGCCATTACACACACTCACACTCTGACAAAGCAGGTCAAGCAGGCACACGCACACACACACACACACACACACACACACACTTAAGAACACACTTAAACACACACCTAAACACACACACACTTAAACACACACACATCTAAACACTCACACACAAATAAATGTACACACTGACAAAGCAGGTCAAGTAGGCACACACACACTTAAACACACACCTAAACACACATCAACACACAAACAGACATCTAAACACACACTAATTTACACACTGACAAAGCAGGTCAGGCAGGCGCATGCTCGTACACACACACACACACACACACACACAGCATCAAAAATCGAAACACACACAAAAGCAAGTATAAACCCTGCTATGTGCATAAAACTCCCAAAGCCCCACGACACGACTATAACACACACACACACACACACACACACACACACACACACACACACACACACACACACACACACACACACACTTAAACACACACACGAATGACACGACCATCACACCTTTATGATCTTCATTTTCATCTCTCTCACTGAAGCATTAATGATTCATTCTGATAAGGGCACTGAAGCACACACACACACACACACACACACACTCCTTACACCACCTCCGTCTTCATTTAGTCGGTTTTCAATTCCCCACCACTATTCACCTTTAGTTAAATCTTGATGAAAGTTGAATAAAGTAGACGAGCGGGCGAGGAACTCCCCTGAAAGCTCACTGCACACACACACACACACACACACACACACACACACACACCGCACCCCCAGCCCCTGTGAGCTTCAACTCAATTTAAGTTTCACACTCAAGAGCGTCTTTCTATTAAAATTCTTAATCTTGCTCTCACCCTCCTCCTTCTCACTCCACAGTCCACACACACTCCACACACACACCACACACACACTCCTGAATTCATTTTCCACTGAGGTGAATACTAAAAGACTATCATTATCAAACACACAGGGCCAGGGACCGTTTTTTTTGTATGAGAAAGTTCCAGAAGAAGATAACCAATGATTAGTAACAAATGACAGTTAGAAATGATTACCATAATTTCTTTTTTTTTTTTCATCTGTGACACTATAAAAAACGACAACCAGAGCATCACCATGACAACTATACTCATTTGCAGTGCAAGTTTCCAAGAGCCGTTAAGAACAGAACAGACAAATTAGGATGTGCTTAGAGAGAGAGAAGATGTATTGACTGAAAAGTCACAAAAAGAGACCGAGAAATCACTACCATCACAGCTTCAACCACTGAGTGTATCTGTACAACTGACTGACAGCGAGAGGCTGAACACGTTTGTAACAGAAAGTTGCATTTCAGTGCTGACTGGGAATACAATAAAATTACTGGGGTGCATATAAGATATTAACTCATTCGATTTCTAACATCTAGTTGTTGGTGGGCAACTGTGTACTGTAGATATAAAGGTGAAAAAACAGGCTTTACTGATGTAACGCTGAGATACTTTGAAAAAGAGACACAATTTTGACTGAAAAGTCATAAAAAGAAAGAGTAATCACCAACATCACTCAACCTCAACCA
>CM059272.1:3896439-3916439 GCA_030347295.1 Setipinna tenuifilis
TCTCCTCTTCTCCTCTTCTCTTCTGTTTTCTTCTCTGTCTGTCTGTCGGTCCATCCATCCTCCTGGAATCCAGACATGGTGGCTTTGATACGCTTTGGTCTCAGCGCCCTGAAAATTCTCTTCTTCTCTTCTGCTTTCGATCTGAGCGTCCATACAGCCACCCCCCCCTACTTCTTTTTCTTGTCTCTTCTTCTTCTCTTCTCTTCTTCTCTTTATCTTTCAGTCTGAGTGTTTGTCCGCCCATCTGTCCGTCCGTCCATCCGTCCGGCTGTCTAGCCTCATGGAATCCAGAGGTGCCGGGCCTTTGATATGCTTCGACGTTTGTTTGAGACGTTTGTTTGTGCCGTCAGATGGAGGCCCATAAAAGTGTCAGGTGATCAAAAGAGCGTCAGGATTGAGGCCCCGTCCCCTCAAGACCATAAAGGGACAGGAGCATCATAGGGCTGAATGGCAGGGTTATGCTCCCTATTGATTGAGTAGATGAATTATTGGTCAGCTGTGGCCGTGTAGAGGTAGAGGCCACGTGGTGAGTGGGGTTTTCTTTGTGACAGACGAATGTCACGTCAGACTGTTCTATGACATTTGGCTGAGTTCACAGGGCTCTGAAAGTGTTCACTGTCACCCTCTACCTTTAACATTAATTACATTCATATTTCGATACCCCCCCAAATATTGATTGAGCAGATGAATTATTGGTCAGCTGTGGCCGTGTGGAGGTAGAGGACACGTGTGGGGTTGTGAGTGGGGTTTTCTTTGTGACGGACGAATGGCAGACTGTTCGATGACATTCAGCTGACTTCACAGGGGCTATGAAAGTGTTTACTGTCAACCTGCCCCCCCACCCCCAACACACGCACACACATACACACACACACACACACCACCACCACCACCATACCGCCCAAGAATCTGATAATTTAATTCAGATACACTGTTTGTAGCCTGGTAAACCAGCCCCTTGTACTTCATTTCGTTTTGTTCAGAGGGTCTGGCACTGGTCTCAATGAAATGGCTGGTTGTAGGCAGAATCCTTCCTAGCCAAATCAGCAGACAGAGCGAGTGTTCATGAACGTTAGTTGTTAGTCCATAAAGCTTTGTAACTTCCTTCACGTTAATGTTTGGGTACCATATCCCCAGTACCCCCTGTAATTCTATGACAATGGGAGGGGGGCTGCTCAGTGCTTCCTCCAGTTTAGGATGAGCTCCTGTTGGCCAGCAGCACTCTGGGTCTGGGTCTGCGTCTGGGTCTGGGTTTGGTTTTGGGTCTGGGTCTGGGTTTGGTTTTGGGTCTGGGTCTGGGTATAAGTGTGGGTATTGTCTGGTCTGGGTATGGGTATAGATGTGGGTCTGGTTCTGGGTTTGGCAGACCTGTGTGTGAGTGTGTGTGTGTGTGTGTGTGTGTGTGTGTGTGTGTGTGTGTGTGTGGTTTGGGCCACTGGTTCCAAGGAGGTGCGTCCCCAGATGCTGGCACCGCCTAAAGAAGTGTATCTGAGACTCAATTGAAATTGAAATCAGAAGTGTGTGTGTGTGTGTGTGTGTGTGTGTGTGTGTGTGTGTGTGTGTGTGGTGCCAGGAGCCATCACGTGAGCAGCAGCGGTCACGGTCGGGGAAGTCCACACACACACACACACACACACACCCACCCACCGAATCCACCCAAAAAAAACAGTCTTGATGGGCACCACGCTTCATCAACCACGGACCAATGCAGCCACCTGGTCCCTCTACTTCCCTCTCTTTCTCTTTCTTTCTCTCTCTCCTCTCTCTCTGACTGTCTCTCTCTTTATCTCTCTGTCTCTTGTCCTCTTGCCATATCTTTTTGTCTTTCTCTTCCCTGTCCCTCTCTTCTATCTCTCTCTCTCTCTCTTCCTCTCTCTACTTCTCTCTTTCTCTCTCCCTCTCTCTTACGTCTCTCCTTGCTCTCTCTCTCTCTCCCACTCTCTCCTCTCTACCTCTGTCTCTCTCTCACTTTCTCCCCCTCTCCCTACTTCTCTCTTTCTCTGTCTCTCTGTCTCTCTCTCTCTCTCCCTCACTCTCTCTCTCTTTTCTTTGTCTCTCTCTCCTCTTCTAACTCTCTCTCTCCCCCATCTCCCTCTGTCTACCTTTCTCCTTTCTCTCTCTCTGCTTCTCTTTCTCTCTCTCTCTCCTTTCTTTCTCTCTCTCTCCCTCTGTCTCTCCCTCTCCCTCTCTCCCCTCTCCTGCCTCCTGGTTGGGCCGGGTGCTGTGTGTCAGGGATGGGAGGGGAGGGGCAGCAGCAGCAGCAGCGTTATGGCAACAGGTAGTATCCCCAGGTGCGGTAGCGTAGCGTCTGGTCGGCCCCCATGGAGCCCTGGGCAGGCAAAGCTGCGCTTAATTAGGCCAGAGGAGCCCCCCCTCTCCCCCCCTGCCACCCCCCTGCCCCGTAATGGCTCGTTATGTGCCACCGGTGCACCGATGGATTTGGGGGAAAGTGGGTGTGTGTGTGTGTGTGTGTGTGTGTGTGTGTGTGTGTGTGTGTGTATGTGTGTGTGTGTGTGTGGGGGGGGGGGGGGGGGGGCAGGCATGGGGCATATCAATGTGTGTGTGTGATTGTGTGTAAATGATGAAGGGGGTATCTGTGTGTATGTGTGTGTGTGTGTGTGGAGGGGGCATGGGGCATATCAATGTGTGTGTGTGTGATTGTGTGTAAGTGATGAAGGGGGACATTGCTGTGTCTATGTGTGCATAAGGGGGTATCTGTGTGTGTGTGTGTGTGTGAGTATGTCTTACTGCCTTAGTGTGTCTATTAGGGGTGTCTATCAATGTGCGTGCAGTGACTACAGGGAGGTGAGCTGAGGGGAGTTAATGGAGGGGAATTGGGATGTGTGTGTCTGTGTGTGAGTATGTCTTAGTGTGTGTATGAGGGGTGTGTATCACCGACTACCGGAGTAGAGGGGAGTGGAGGGGAATTGGGGTGTGTGTATGTGTGTGTGTATGTGTGTGCGTGTGTGTGTGTCTGATGCCTCATTTCTGATCTGCATTATGGATTTCCCCATCTGGCAGAGGGGCCGCTTGATGTGCCGGCGGTCAGCTTAAACAAAGCCATGTGGGGAGGGGGGGGATCCGAGGGGGGGGTCGAGTTTGGGAGGGGGGGCAAGGGGGGGCGTGTCGGCGATCACACGCTGAATTATGGTAGCCGCCACTCTTCCATTGTTGTTGTGATGGGCCTCCCTTTCACAGCTGGGGTGTCCCAAATTGTCCTTTTCTCTCCTCTTTTATTCTTTTATTCTGTTACCCCCCCCCCCCCCCCCTCTGCCCCCCCTTACCCCACCTTATTGAGAGCCAGAGGGGTCTGGGGAATGATTAACACACTCCCAAAATGAGCTGTGCCCATTGTTAGCTTTTCCTTCTCAATTTAGCTTTGCTCATTTTTTATTTTCACCACCCCACACCCCCCAACCCCCCCCCCCCCCCCCCCCCCACACACACACACACACCCACCTCATACCTCCTCTCATCAGCCCCCAACCAAACCCACACACACAACACCATCTCTCACCCCCTCTCATCCCACTGACAACCCCCCCCCCACCGCCCCCCAAATGTAAATGCTGGCACCATGCTTGGTTAAGTGTGGCGGCGGTGGTCAGAAGCTGGAAAATTGGAAAGTTGCTTACTCGCCGCCCAACCTCCCCCCTACCCCATTCTGCTATGCTGTGTGTGTACCCTGAAACATATGTTTTTTTTACCCCCCCCCCCCCCCCCCCCCCATGCCAGTATAAACACACACACACCAGACATCTGTGTTGAAGGGATGACAACGAAGCAAGCAACGAAGCCATCGCAAAACAATAACGTGCCATGGCGTGGTGTGGGCAGCTAGTTCAAATATCTGTGAAGTGTACTAGTGCAGAGGTGTCAATCCCGGGTTCAGAAAGCAAAAACCCTGCCATAAATTTGATCCAGCCAGCTCTGAATCAGCTAATTGTAATAAGCACTCAAGACAGGTAGATCAGCTTCTCAGTGAAGTCACCTGGGTTAGAAGGAAAACATGGCAGGGTTTGTACTTTCTGAACCCGGGATTGACACCTGACACTAAGTCTCTGTTGTTCTCAGAAGTTGGCAGAATGGTATAATGCTGAAGGTGTTTCAGTTTAAGTCTATAAAGATTACAACACCTGAATACACAGTCCCATCGCTCCTTAAACTTTAACGAACTCATTATTAGAAGAGACTTTATTAAGTGTAGACACGTACAAGCAATTAGGGGAGAAGACAGACTCTCAAACACAAACAGACAAACACAAACAAACACACACAAACAAACAAACAAACACAAACAAGCGAGAGAGCCAGAGAAAGGCCTGCAGAGCAGTAATGAGAGTGTACTATGGGGTGTTTGGATGCGGCCTCTTGTAACTCCTTCCTTCCTGCCTTCCTTCCTTACTTCCTCCCCCCGACCCCCTCTCATAACCCCCCCGACCCCCTGTGGATTTGTGGTTCCTGTTCCTCTGATGTCCAGCTCAGAGGGTCCTCAGGGGGAGACAGGCTGTGGACTGGCTCCACAATGAGCCCCCAAAGTGGGCCAACACACACACACACACACACACACACGCACACACACACACCTCTTTAACACACTTACTCACACACACGCACACACACACACACACACACACACACCTCTTTAACAGAGCCCATCTTGATGGAGTAAGGCAGTAATTAGGAGTGAGGCGAGTGGCTCCTTTATTAGTTAAATAAATGAAGGGCTTCAGAGAGGGGCCAGGCTCCATCCCCTGCCGGCGGCCATCTTTAAACTTATTTATTTATTTATTTATTTATTTATTTCAGGGCATTTAAAGTCCCCCCAAGCAGCCCCTGGATGTCTTGGACACCCCTTAAATGTCTCAGACTGAAGTCATTGCAGCTACATCTTTAAAGATACATCTTTAAACTTTAATTTAATACATTTATTTATTTAATTCATTAATTTTATCCAAGATACCCCTCAGATGTGTCAGGCTGAAGTTAGGGTTAGGGTTAGGCCAGGTGCCACAGTGGAGGCCATCTTTAAACTTATTTATTTATTTATTTACTTACTTACTTACTTACTTACTTATTTATTTATTTAAAGGCATTTTAAGTCCTCCCACACAGCCCCTGGGTATCCTGAACACCCCCTCAGATCTGGTCACAGACTGAAGTCATTAGATCCAGGTGCCACAGTGTCGCGTGTGTGTGTGTGTGTGTGTGTGTGTGTGTGTGTCTGTGTGTGTGTGTGTGTGTGTGTGTGTGTCGGGGCCCAAATGAGAGTCCTCTAACAGGAAGAGGAAATGAGTGTGTGTCATAATGATGCTGCTCTGGTGGCTGGGCTCTGCTCTCATCACATCTCATGTCTCTGTGCAGACATCTAACAGCTCCAAATGCTCTTCATTACTGTGCTTTATTGGAGCCCAGAGGTTGTTTGTCTGTCTGTAGGTATGGTTTTAGCTGGGGTAAAAAAAAAGACACAAATTGCCCTATTAGAGGGCATTACAGACTGAGGGCATTACTGAGAGCCCCTGCTCTTAATGATCCATCCAGACAGCAGTGCAAATACAGGGGTGGGGGGGGGGGATAAAAGAAACATGTGGGAAAACTTTGTTCTCACTTCACTTCACGAAAACTTCTATAAAAAGCTGCCAAAACTGTGACGTGGTGTTTGTGTCTTACTAAAGTTGGCGTGAGTGGACTGAGAACTCAGAGGAGGAAGCATGTACAGTATGTCACAGAAGTGAGTACACCCCTAACATTTTTGTACTTTTTAAATTATATCTTTCCATGGGAGAAGTCTGCACAAAACTGTGACATGGTCAACGTGCATTTGTGAATGGCTTCGACGCCCATACAATGCACATACCTGCACCATGCTGTACATGCATCTGTCAATGACCTCGACTGCCATACAGTGCGCATAACGGCCATGCAATGCGCATAACTGCACCATGCTGAACATGCATCTGTGAATAGCCTTGGCGTCCATACAACACACATAACGCCCATACAATGCACATAACTGCACCGTTCTTAACATGCATCTGTGAATGGCCTTAACTGCCATACATTACAATGCACACAACTGCGCCATACAATGCACACAACTGCGCCATGCAATGCACATAACTGCCATGTAATGTGCATAACCATACAATGCCCATAACTGCGGCAAGCTAAACAGACATCTGTGAATGGCCTTGATGCCGATACAACACACATAACTGCTATACAATGCACATAAGTGCCATGTAATGTGCATAACCCCCATACAATGCCCATAACTGTCATACTAAACACATGTGTGTGAATAGCCAGCGTGTGGCATATAGTCAGCAGCCCCAGCGCTCCCTGAGGACCTGATAGAGATGCAGACACAATGCTAACTCACTTATGCATTCAGGCACAATGGAGGAGAGCACCATAATTAAGAATGCCCTTTTCACTAAGATAATCATCACACCCTTGTTACAATTTGATGCCCAATCAACTCACACATAGTCCCGACCATATCATAGTCCTCTGTGGGCCCCCACCCCAACCATATCATAGTCCTCTCTGGGCCCCCACCCCAACCATATCATAGTCCTCTGTGCCCCCACCCCAACCATATCATAGTCCTCTGTGGGCCCCCACCCCGACCATACCATAGTCCTCTGTGGGCCCCCACCCCTACCATATCATAGTCCTCTGTGGGCCCCCACCCCAACCATATCATAGTCCTCTGTGGGCCCCCACCCCAACCATATCATAGGCCTCTGTGGGCCCCCACCCCAACCATATCATAGTCCTCTGTGTGCCCCCACCGCAACCATATCATAGTCCTCTGTGGGCCCCCACCCCAACCATATCATAGTCCTCTGTGGGCCCCCACCCCAACCATATCATAGTCCTCTGTGGGCCCCCACCCCTACCATACCATAGTCCTCTCTGGGCCCCCACCCCAACCATATCATAGTCCTCTGTGTGCCCCCACCCCAACCATATCATAGTCCTCTCTGGGCCCCCACCCCAACCATATCATAGTCCTCTGTGTGCCCCCACCCCAACCATACCATAGTCCTCTGTGTGCCCCCACCCCAACCATACCATAGTCCTCTGTGGGCCCCCACCCCTACCATACCATAGTCCTCTCTGGGCCCCTGTGAAGCTCTGGGCCCTCTGAATCAACCTGATTTACACCCCCCCACCCCCACGCCCCCTTAACGGTGCCCCTGCATATAACTGCAGCATGCTGAACATGCGTATGTGAATGGCCTCAACGCCATACACTGCACATAACTGCACTGTTCTTAACATGCGTCTGTGAATGCCTTGACTGCCATACAATGCGTATAACTGCACCATGTTAAACATGCGTCTGTGAATGGCCTCGACTGCCACACATAACACCCCATACAATGCACATAACTGCACTGTTCTTAACATGCATCTGTCAATGGCCTCTATGCCTATACAATGCACATAACTGCCATACAATGCCCATAGCTGCCATGCAATGCACATAACTCTGCGTCCTTAACATGCGTCTGTGAATGACCTCGACTGCTATACATTACAATGAACATAACTGCTATACAATGCACATAGCAGCCATACAATGCACATAACCATACAATGCCCATAACTGCGGCAAGCTAAACAGGCATCTGTGAATGGCCTTCACACGATACAACACACATAACTGCTATACAATGCACATCATTGCCATACAATGCACATAAGTGCCATGTAATGTGCATAACCCCCATACAATGCACATCACTGCCATACAATGCATATAACTGCCATGTAATGCACATATCCCCATACAATGCACATAACTGTCATACTAAACACATGTCTGTGAATAGCCAGCGTGTGGCATATAGTCACCAGCCCCAGCGCTCCCTGAGGACCTCATAGAGATGCAGACACAATGCTAACTCACTTATGCATTCAGGCACAATGGAGGAGAGCACCATAATTAAGAGGGCCCTTTTCACTAAGATAATCATCACACCCTTGTTACAATTTGATGCACAATCAACTCTGAAAGCTCAGTACAGGGCTAAGAGGCCTTCGATGCTCTAACAGGCACGACTGAAATCATACCAGCACTTCACAAGACTCAGACAAACTGATCGTTTTAGCCAGAAAGACTCAGACAGAGCAGTACGAATTAGGCGATTTAATATAATAGAATTTTAACAATGGTTCAGCAGGAGATAGATAGTGTAGTTAGATGTAGATAGTGTAGATAATAATATTCTTTGGTGTAGGTCCAGTCATCAGCCAAGAGGTCACTTTAAGTCCTTTTGTAAGTTGCTTTGGATAAAAGCATCTGCTAAGTATAATGTAATGTAATGTAAGTCGTACTGTTAAAAACATACACCAACTTAGGCTGTATTCAGTAGTTGCATTATAATCTGTCTTCCTGTCTGTCTGTCTGAGAGAAAAGCAAAGAGCAATACGTAAAAGCATAACAATAAAAGCGGGTAAAATAATGAATGAATTAAAGGTAAACCCCTAGAAGTAGGGTATCTAATGGCTAATGCACACGGCAAATTCTATAGTGTTAAATCAGCTCTTAATTTTACACTTACACTCTTAAATGACCACTTTTGACTGAACACTGGGAAAGTAACTCTGACAATTGTGCTGTGCAGGGCAGCGCAGGCAGAGGCATGATATGTCTATGGCGTGCCTATGGCAGATACCCAGAGTCCCAGGGTTGACTGATGACTGCTCAGAGGAGCAAAGAGCAATATGTAAGCATAAAAGATAAAAGAGGTAAAATACTAAAATGAATTAAAGGTAAATCCCTAGAAGAGGTATCTAATGGCTAACGCACACAGCAAATTCTATAGTGTTAAATCAACTTTGAGACAGTCATTTACAGGTAAATCACCTTTCTTCACTGCAATTTCAACTTAATTTTACACTTACACCCTTAAATTAACACTTTTGACTCAACACTGAGAAATTAACTCTGAGAATTTTGCTGTGCAGGGCAGTGCAGGGGAGGCAGATGTAAGCATAAAAGATAAAAGTGGTAAAATAATAAATTAATTAAGGGTAAATCCCTAGCAGAAGTATCTAATGGCTAACACAGGGTAGGCAGAGCCATGATATGTGAATGGCGTGCCTATAGCAGTTACCCAGAGTCTCAGGCTTCTCCTTTACATATTTGACTCCTTTATAGTTACATTAACTTTTTGCAGTGTAATTTTAATTCTAATTTTAACACTTTTGCTCAACACTGGGAAATTGGGGGGGGGGGGGGGGGGCAGGCAGAGGACATGATATGTGAATGGAGTGCCTATGGCACTTACCCAGAGTCCCAGGGTTGACTGATTACTGCTCAGAGAAGCAAAGAGCAATATGTAAGCATAAAAGATAAAAGAGGTAAAATAATAAATGAATTAAAGGTAAATTCCTAGCAGAAGTATCTAATGGCTAATATGTGTTTGTTCTATAGTGTTAAATCAACTCTGAGAGAGTCAGTCCTTTACAGTTAAATCAACTTTCTTCAGTGCAATTTCAACTCTTAATTTTACATTTACACCCTTAAATGAACACCTACTGAACACTGGGAAAATAACAAATGCGGGTAAAATAATAAATTAATTGAAGGTAAATCCAGGAGTATGTAATACCTAACACAGGGCAGGCAGAGGCATGATGTGTCTATGGCGTGCCTATGGCAGTTACCCAGAGTGCCAGGCTTGACTGATTACTGCTCAGAGGAAGAGAGAGGCAGAAGCCTTTAATTAGCCAGCCTGGGCCCCCAGGGATGCATTAAGGGGGGAATCTCCATGGTCTTTATTAACACATTTTAATATGGGGGTGAACGAGCATGAGCAGCGTGCTGTGGGGTGATCTGTTTGCCCCCCCTCTCATCCTATCTACCCCTACGCCTCCCCCAGGCCCAGAGGTGGGGGGGGGGCATTGGGGTAGATTGGAGGAGGGGGGGGTGAATATGCTGAACCGTGCTGTGGGGTGATCCGTTTGCCACCCCCAACCCATCTACCCCAATGCCTCCCCCAGGCACGGAGGGAGGTGTGGGGGGGCGGGGGTATCTGGGGGGGGCATCTCTCTGCTGAATATGCATGGGCCTGCATGAGTCAGGAGAGGCCCCCAGAGCCTAACTGGGGTGACAGAGTGATGGACGAGGAGACGCACCGCACCGCACCGCACCGCACCACAGCAGCGTGGCCCTGGCATCATCTGGACACCCCGAGAACAAAGAGAGGCAGAGGGAGGGCTACCCCTAGGACCAGAGGCCAGAGAGGAGAGGAGGAGAGGAGGGAAGTGGGGAGGAGAGGAGAGGAGAGGTTAGGAGAGGAGAGGAGAGGAGAGGAGAGGAAAGGAGAGGAGAGGAGAACAGGAGAAGAGGAGAGGAGAGGAGAGGAGGAGAGGATAGGAGAGGAGAGGAGAGGCAGAGAACAGGGAGGGCTAGCCCTAGGACCACAGGCCAGAGAAGAGAGGAGGAGAGGAAGAAAGGAGGAGAGGAGAGGAAAGGAGGGGAGAGGAGAGGAGGAGTGGAGTAGAGAGGATAGAAGAGAATAGAGGAGAGAAGAGGCAGAGGGAGGGCTACCCCTAGGACCAGAGTCCAGAGAGGAGAGGAGGAGAGAAAAGGAGGAGAGGAGGGGAGAGGAGAGGTGGAGAGTGGGGAAGAGGAGTGGGGTGGTGGAGAGGAGAGGAGTGGAGAGATGGAGAGGAGACGAGTGGAGAGGTGGAGAGGAGAGGAGAATAGAGGAGAGGAGAACAAAGAGGAAGAGAACAGGGAGGGCTACCCCTAGGACCACAGTCCAGAGAGGAGAGGAGGAAAGGAGGAGAGGAGAGGAAAGGAGGGGAGAGGAGAGGAGGAGAGGAGTAGAGAGGATAGAAGAGAATAGAGGAGAGAAGAGGCAGAGGGAGGGCTACCCCTAGGACCAGAGGCCAGAGAGGAGAGGAGGAGAGGAGGAAAGGAGGAGAGGAGAGAAGAGGAGGAGAGGAGAGGAGAGGAGGAGAGGTGGAGAGGGGAGGGGAGGAGAAGAGAGGAGAGGAAAGGGGAGGAGAGGAAAAAAGAGGGGAACAAGAAGACAAGATAGGAGAGGAGAAGAGGAGAGAAAAGTAGATGAAAGAAAAGTAGAGAAGGTGAGGAGAATGGAAAGAATAGAGGAGAGAAGGAAAGAGGAGAGTAGAGAAAAGAGGACAGGGGACAGGGGAGGGGAGGGGAGAGGAAGAAGAGAGGTAAAAAGAGGAGAAAAGGAGAGAGAAGAGAAATGGGGAAGAATAGAGAGGAGAGAAGAGAAGAACAAAAGAGAGGAGATAAGTTAATGGGGGGAGGAGGGGGGGTATGCTTAGGAATGGCAGCCGTGGAGGACAGAGGGAACCTCTGAGAGCCCCAAAATTAGTCTTGGGAGATGGACTGTGTCCCGTAGCACCAGAGGGGCATGTGATGGACGCAAGATGTGCTCACACACACACACACACACACACACACACACACACACACACACACTCAAACACTCACACAGCATTCTCACACTCTGTGGGGTACACCCTCCACACAGTTGGACGTGCTCACAGACACTCAAACACACACACAGGGGCATGTGATGGACACAAGATGTGGTCATGGACACACTCAAACAGCACTCTCACACCCTGGTCACAGACACAAGATGTGGTCAGAGACACAAGATGGTCACACACACTCAAACAACACTCTCACACTCTGTGGGGTACACCCTCTACACAGCCATTTCTTGGACGGCAGTTATTTCCAAAAATGGCTCAGTAGATAAAAACAGCAAATCCCTTTTAATTAATTGAATCCCTTATAATAACTGAGCAAATAGTCAAACAACCCATGCAGTTTATTTTTTACTGACAGGTTAGAGTTAGGGATAGCTCTGGTGTAGGCACAGTTTAGCACTCTTTAGTTATATTATAATGGGAGTCAATAAGGATAGAAATGAAAGATTGTGTGTGTGTGTGTGTGTGTGTGTGTGTGTGTGTGTGTGTGTGTGTGTGTGTGTGTGTGTGTGTGTGTGTGTGTGTGCGCACGTGTGAGGGGGATGCCAGCAGTGGCCTGCCAAAAGAGACCCTCATTAGAATCAGGCTGCTGAGAGGGAGTCCAGTCAAAGAGCCCCAAAATCAGTCTTGGGAGATGGACAGTCTAACATAGCAGCAGAGGGGTGTGTGATGGACACACACACACACACACACACACACACACACACACACACACACACACACACACACACACACGCAGGGGCATGTGATGGACACAAGATGTGGTCACACACACTCAAACAGCACTCTCACACTCTCACACTCTGTGGGGTACACCGTCTGCACATTTCTTGGACAGCAGATGGATCCAAAAATGGCTCAGTAGATAAAAACAGCAAATCCCTTTTAATTAATTTAATCCCTTTAACTAAGCAAATAGTCCGGTGCAATTCATCTTCTTAACACTGCAAATAACTTGGGCTCAAAGAGGAACTGTTTTTGTTTGTTTGTACAGTATGTATGTGTGTGTGACATGAAATAATGATTTAGTGTTGAGTGTCTGGTAAATTTTATCATTTATTTGTGAGCGGCTGGTAAAAGTTCACATTTTGCAAAGTTTTTTTTCCATTTTCCACCCTTGGTGTGCTGTATGTATGGTGTTTATGTGTTTAAAAGTCTCTCAAATGAGTGCACTGCTGTTTAATATTAGGACCCACAAAGAACTATGAAAATTAATTTCTTCCAATTTGTAGTGGTGCCCATGCTCTTAAATGAAGTGTACTGCTGTTTAATATTAGGGAGGACCATTTCACGGAAGCGTGTCACAGTCCGGGTGAAATAAAGGCGGAACATCTCCAGTCGTGTTGATGACAAGGCGAATCTGGTGGCCACAATCTGGGTGAACAAAGAACAGATGGAGAAGACCCCACCCACACGCCCCCACCCCCCCCATCCCCCCCACACCTGCCCCACCAACTCACCCACCCAAGAGGACTGGATTGGATGGGCGTATGGATGTTTTGGGGGACAGTGGGGTGGAGAACACCCCCCCACACACACACACCCCCATGCCTGCCGCCCACACCTGCCCCATCCACCCACCCAAGACGACTGGATTGGATGGACGGATGGATGTTTTTGGGGGGGGCAGTGGGGTGCACAGATGCAGGTTGGATGCCAACACTAGTGGAAAAGGAGAAATCCCCACCCCCCCACACACACACACACACCTGCCCCACCCACCCAAGAGGACTGGATGGACGTATGGGTGTTTTTTTTTTTGGGGGGGGGGCAGTGGGGTGCACAGATGCAGGTTGGATGCCAGCACTAGTGGGAAAGGACAGATCCCCAGAAACAGGCCTCAGAGATGGAGCTCAGCATCTGGACAATACTGTCACTGTCACCATCACTGTCACCATCACTGTCACTGTCACCGGTGTTACCAAAAGGGTCATCAGGGGACTGGACTGGCAATGACATGTCGTAGGACAGTCACAATGACATATGTAGGGTGACATGTGGAAACTATATAGACCTATATGTAAAAATATAACATATAAAATATGTAGAAATCAGAGTTATATTCAGTATAGGTTTATTTAATGGAAGCCAATTGTGTCCAAAAAATGATTTGATAGGTAAATGCAGACAGTTTCCCATTTTCTAGTGTTTAGCAAAAGTGTTAATTTAAGAGTGTAAGTGTAAGATTAAGAGTTAAAATTACACTGCAAAAAGTTGATTTAACTGTGACAGAGTTAAATATGTAAGGGAGGAGTGTTAAATTGACACTAGAAAGACACTGGCATAATGTTAAATAAAGTTGATTTAACACTATAGAATTATAGAATGTAGACCTATATGTAAAAATATAACATGTAAAATATGTAGACTTCAGGGCTAGAGAAAATATGTAGAAATCAGAGTTATATTCTTTACAGCTTTATATAATGGAAGTCAATTGTGTCCAAAAAAATGATTTGAAGGGTAAATGCAGACAGTCCCATTTCAAAACGTAATTGAGCAGTTAAATCAGTCCTTTTCACTTAAATCACTGGGGCTATTTTTTCTTTTTAAATAGCAGACAACCTGTTCTCCCTGTGTGTGTGTGTGTGGTGTGTGTGTGTGTGTGTGTGTTTGTGTGTGTATGTGTACAGTGTGTGTGTGTGTGTGTGTGTGTGTGTGTGTGTGTGTGTGTGTGTATGTGTATGTGTACAGTGTGTGTGTGTGTGTGTGTGTGTGTGTGTGTGAGTGTGTTTGTGCGCGTGTACATGCGTGCATCCATCAATGCATCTATGTTTACTTGTGTATGTGTGTGTGCATGTTTGTGTTGTATTTGTGTTTGATTACCTCTTTAATCAAGTGCACACACACACACACACACACACACACACACACACACACACACATACACTCACACACACACACACACACACACACACACATACACTCACACACATTTTACTAATTTATTTGTGCCTACCATTTCAAATCATCATACACAGGCACAAATTTAACAGTTGCAGTAACACTCAATCATGATTCAGGCAACTGATGACCACACTGATCAAGTAGATTGTCCAAAGCAAAGAGTTATTATGGGTACACACAGCACCGTCTTCTCCAGATATGGCGACTCCCAATTATTGCTGATTGCACACACACACACACACACACACACACACACACACACACACACTCGATATTACAGTAATATTAGGGTGTGATTTCACAGAGTGTCTGTAAGCCCAAGCTGAAATGAAAGGAGAACATTGGCAGTCAAGGCAATGACAAGGCAAATCTGAAGGCAACAAAGGCACTGCCAAAAAGGACTCCCCTAAGACAAGAGAGACAAGCTGTGCTGTGTGTGTGTGTGTGTGTGCATGTGTGTGTGTGTGTGTGTGTGTGTGTGTGAGTGTGTGTGTGTGAGTGTGTGCGAGTGTGAGTGTGAATATGTGTGTGCGCGCGTGTGTGTGTGAGTGTGTGTGTGCGTGCGTGCGCACGCCAGTGAAACCTACACATATGGGGCACAAATATTCCCCACTAAGATAGGAAAACCAGACAAGGGGTGGTTAGGGATAAGGATGGGTTTGGTGTAGGCACAGTTTAGCATTCTTTAGCTATATTACAAAGGGAGTCAATGGGAGTACCCCATAAGAATAGAACTGAAAGGTTGTGTGTGTGTGTGTGTGTGTGTGTGTGTGTTATGGGGGGTGTTGCAATGCAGAGGAGGAAGATGCCAGCAGTGGCCTGCCAAAAGACACCCTCATCAGAATCAGGCTGCTGAGATGGAGTCCAGTGGGTGAGGAGGGGGTGGGGTGTGTGTGTGTGGGGATGTGGGGGTGTTGGGGGGGGGGGGCATATCACTCATCTGAGTCTGAGCTACTGACTGACTAGACTGAAAATGAAGCAAGGCTATAGTGTGTGTGTGTGTGTGTGCGTGCATGTATGTGTGTGTGTGTGTGTGTGTGCGTGCGTGCGTGTATGTGTGTGTGTGTGTGTGTGTGTGTGTGTGTGTGTGTGTGTGTGCGTGCGTGCGTGTATGTGTGTGTGTGTGTGTGTGTGTGTGCATGCGTGCGTGTATGTGTGTGTGTGTGTGTGTGTGTGTGCGTGCGTGCGTGTATGTGTGTGTGTGCGTGTGTGTGTGTGTGGGGTGTGATGCTTTTGGACAAGACACATGGCCACACTGTCATTTTCTCAGAAATAGCACTCTCGCAATTGTAGGGAGGTGGGGGTGTCGGATGGGGGGGGTTGGTAGGGGGGCTACACCTCCTACCGAGCTCTTTTCTGGAAGTTGCTTGTGTCCAAAAATGGACCTTGCAACTAAATGTAGCCAATCCAATTTTAGACTCTGGCTAGCAGACACACTTGTCACAAAGTGACCAACACAATGACCATGTGCTGACACTGGCAGGGCAGCACAGTACACACACACACACGCACGCACACACGCACACACACACACTCACACACATACTCACACACACACTCTCACAAACACTCTCACACACCCACATACACACACAGTCACACACATGCACACACACACTCACACACACACACACACACACACACACACACACACACACACACACACCCCTCAGGGATGTAAACATCAATGTAGAACCAACACTTCCACTTTCTTCCTTTCTTCCCTGAGGTGTTTTGTCACGACAGCAGAATGAATGAAAAGACAGCATTGGCACTCATCGACATGGCAACTGAGACGATCAAGTTTTGTTCCTTTTGAGAGAGCTGAATAGAGGACACACACACACACACACACACACACACACACACACACACACACACACACACACTGAATAGGGGGATTAGGTAAGGGGATACAAAAGACACGCAGAGACAAAAATCCTTTCCGACCTTCTCCCGGGCATCTTGAATAAGCCTACACCCTCCACCACCACCCCCGCCGCCCGTGAGACCCTCAAAACAACACACACACACACACTTGAAACAGCACACACTCACACACACACACTTACACACACACACACATTCGGCAAGAGCACACCCTCACCGACCCACGGTTTACATTACATTACATTGCATTGCATTTGGCAGACGCTTTTATCCAAAGTGACTTACAAAAAAAAATTCCAATTACAAGAGGGATTAGAGCCCCTCTCCAGCCCCCCCAGGGCAGACAAACACGGCTGGAGGAGAGGGACCCTTGCAGGGTCAGGTGGTGCGATGGCAGAGCTGGGTGCAGGATGAGGAGAGATGAAGGCCTGGGTGCTACATGTGTTTCTGTGGCAGGGCTAGGCTTGACTTGACTGCGCTGGGTGCAAGATAGGGACAGGATAGGGCCCCCCCAAACCCCAAACACACGAGTAGGGCCCTGTGTGTGTTTCTGTGGCAGGACTGGACTGGGTGCAAGATGGGGGGGGCAGGATATCCCCCCCCCCCCAAACAAGAGGTTTCAATGCCGCATTCAGAAAGTAAAAAAACCCTGCCATGTTTTCCTTCTAACCTAGGTGAGTTCACTGAGTAGCTAATCTACCTGTCTTGAGTGCTCATTATGATCAGTTGATTCAGAGCTGGTTGGATCAAATCTGTGGCAGGGTTTTGTGGCAGGGTTCTGACACCTGGCGCTGACACCTCTGGCCCAAACATACACATAGGGCCCTGCTGGGTGCTGTGTGTCTTTCTGCGGCAGGGTCAGGTGGGGCAGCGCTGGGTGTAGTATGGGGGCAGGATGGAGAGAGATGAGAACTAGAGACTAACAAAACTAACTACTAACCAACTCTTTACCTAGGTGGGCTGTACTGGGTGCAAGATGGTTACAGGATGAGGAGCTAATGAGGGCCTGTGTGTCCTTTTGCAGTGGGCCTGGGCAAGACTGCACTGCGCTGGGTCCAGGATGGAGAGAGATGGGAGGCCAATGGGGGGCTGGATGCTGCATCAGGGTCAGGCTGTAGGATGGGTGTAGGATGGGGGCTGATGAGTAAGTAAGTAAGTAAGTAAATTTAATTTTGTGGGGGGGGGGGTGCTGCACGTCTTGTGGCAGGGCTTGTGGCAGGGCTGGGCTGGGTGGTGAGAGGCTGGGGGGTGGGGGTGGGGTAACAAGGGCTGCTGATTGCCCACCGGAGCTCCAGGAGATGCAAGGAGCCCTGCAGGGTGCCCAGGCTATGCCAGCTCACATCTCTTTTAATTAGGCTCCACAAACATACCGCAGGACACACACACACACATTTACAGATGCACAGTAACACACACACACACAAATATACAGGTGCACAGTAACACACACACACACACACACTCACACACACACAAATATATAGATGCAAAATGACACACACACACACACACACACACCCACTCACTCACTCACACACACAGATACACACAAATATACAGATGCACAGTAACACACACACATGCACACACACACACTCAAAAACCCTCAAACACATGTGCACACACACATACACACACACACAGCAGACACACACAGCAGACACACAAATCAAACAATCAAACAGGATACACACACTCGCAAACAACTATACACACAAAATAGGACACACACACAAACACACACACACACACACACACACACACACACACACAAGCAGCCACTGGCAGGCACAAATGCACTTCAACACAAACGTAGATACACACAGACAAACAAACAAACAAAAAAACACACACCAACATACACACGCACACACATGCACGCGCGCGCGCGCGCACACACACACACACACACACACACACACACACACACACACACACTTTTTGCTGTCACACTCCCTTATTCTCTATTTCAGGCCTGAATTTCTTTCTATTTCCCTCCTTTGTCAGCACTACCTGCTGCAGTGTTGTGAACCCACCTCTGCTCTACCCTGAGGTTCAGCTTTACAGTCATAGTGAGGGAACAACTACACTACAACTCACATTTCATAGACAGTAAAAGTTAGAGGAAGGCAATAAAAGGCAGATGGGAAGGTACAGTTGGGCTCAAGAGTTTACATACCCTGGAAGAATTGATGATTTCTTAACCATTTTTCAGAGAATATGAATGATGACACAAAATTGAGTCTTTTTGTAAGGGGTCTTGGTACAGTATTTATACAGTTGTGCTCATAAGTTTACATATCCTGGAAGAATTGATGATTTCTTAACCATTGTTCAGAGAATATGAATGATACCGGAAAAAGCGTCACCACACTTCCTAATGAATAGAATAAGATGTGGGCAACATCATGAAGTACAGACATTTTTCAGAGAATATGAATGATGACACAAACACTTTTCTTTCACTCATGGTTAGTGTTGGCTGAAGCCATTTATTGTCAAACACCTATGTTTACTTTATTTAAATCATAATGTCAACAGAAACTACCCAAATGACCCTCTGAAAAATGGTTAAGAAATCATCAATCAAATTTCTTTCCCTCTTTGTTACAGCTTTGTAAGGTTTCCTGGTATTGGGCCCATGTTTGGAAACTAAAACATAAGATATAAAACTTATTACTACTTAAACTTATTATTAAACTTATTATTAAAATTAAATAAAAGGGATGTCGTTTGAGGAGGTCTTTAAATGTGTGTGTGTGTTGTGATGGTCCCTCGTTTGGACGCTGGAGGCTGAGAGTCTCTGAAGCTGCTGGCCATCTGTCCTGTCCTGCCTGAGCTCTGAAATTCGTTAACATTTGGCTGAAGACCTTTCACCCCTCCCCAAAATGTCATGGCACCGAACCTCACCCCTAACACAAAGACTCCTCGGCCCGAGAGGGCAGCCTACAGGGGGGGTCAGGGGGGGCTGTAGACTGGACAGCACATCCCCATCACCAACTAGCAATCAAAAGATGATCCATTACCCTGCTTCTCCCAATATCAGCACTGTCAGAAACAGCTTGAGAGGGCAGCCAGGGGGGGTGGGTTAGACGGGGTTCCGGGGGGAATGGACAAGACATCCTCAAAAGATGATCCATTATCCCTGTTCACCAATATCAGCACTGTCAAAAACAGCTTGAGAGGGCAGCCAGGATGGGGTTGGACGGGGTTGGACAGGGTCCGGGGGGGGGGGGGGGGGGGTCGAGGTTCGAGGGCTGGGGGAGGTCGGTTTAGACTGGACAAGACATCCACATCACCAACTAGCAATCAAAAGATGATCCATTACCCTGCTTCTCCCCAATATCAGCACTGTCAGAAACAGCTTTTCAAACTAACTCTGACAGATTGCACCTCGACAGACAAGATGTCACTCTGTGCCTATGGCCTCCGAATCAAGCGTCTCTTGTCATAATGGGATTTTTGAGCAATGTTGTGTGTGGGGGCTCTAATAAGAGCTTTGCCCCTGCACAGATGCGTCTGTCACCCCAAACGCCACCCCAATGCCACACGGCACCCCATGCAGGTGCAGATCTCTGAGCCTTATTGCCCTTATCAATCACAGACAGGGTGAAAAGTGAATGCATTGGGGTAAGTAATTAGTCATTTGCCCTCGACTCACACCGCTAAATATAAACACTCCTAAGTGTCATGCATCAGCAGGGTTC
>CM059272.1:3921439-3983939 GCA_030347295.1 Setipinna tenuifilis
GGGACTGTAAGGATAAAAGGGAGTTTGGTGTGTGTGTGTGTGTGGGTGGGTGAGTGTATGTATGAGCATGTGTGTGTGTGCGTGTGTGTGTATGAGCATGTGTGCATGTGTGTATGTGAGCATATGTGTGTGTGTATGAGCATGTGTGTGTGTGTCATTTGGGGGTTTGACAGAGGCTGACTCAGAGGGAAGCCTATTGTTTGAGGAGCTGCAGGAGAATTGAGAAGGACAGGCTGCTTAATTGGCCAGAGTGTGCCTGCCTATGTGAATCTATGTGGCATGGGCGGCCATTTTAATTTCACTGTTTACGTATTCATTTGAAACGTCTGGACTGCCTGAGGGAGGGAAGGAACAGACGGCAGCCATCTTGTCTTGTCACTGAGGTATAATAACAAACAGCCACTTTGTCATTCATTACATTACATTTAGCAGACGCTTTTATCCAAAGCAACTTACAGAGGACAAAGGAGGACATAATCAGCTAACAAAGGTGTAGACGAACACTACAGTAAAGAGACTACACACATACACACATTACATTACATTACATTGAGCAGATGCTTTTATCCAAAGCAACTTACGAAAAGGAGGACATAAGCTGACAAAGGTGTAGAGGAACACAGTAGTAAAGTAAGCAGACCACCTTCATACATACAGGGAGATGCATGTGCCTAAGTAAGTTTCCCAGAGCAGGGACACTACAGACACACATACTTCCCACATGCGGACACAGTAAGAGTGAGTTGGTTTAGTGATTGTTAGTTTTGATAGTTTTTGTTTGTCATTCATGTTTAAAGGGACGTAGGCGTGTCTTCGTTGAAGTTGAAAAAATATTGTTATATAATAATATCATTCAGGTAACACTTTATTTGAAGGTGTCTACATAAGAGTGACATGAGCATGTTATAAACATGACATGACACATATCATAAACATCATAAGACACTTTATTCATGTATGAAATGCGCTACGCAAATGAACCTGCCTTGCCTTGCCTTAAAATGTTACTCTGGGAGCAGAGATGAAGTGACACTGTGGAGTGGGCCCATATGTTACCTGATACAAACAAGAGTTAGAGTTAAAAATCAACTCTTGAGGAGTTCTTTCAAGTTCTCCAGTGTTATTGTGTGACATCTGTCTGTGAGAGCTGATGGTGGTGGGGGGGTTCAGGTGCTGCATGTACACTTGAACTGCCTTTATGAACCCGGGAATGACACCTCTTGCCCACATGTTGTCTGATACAAACAAAAGTTTAAAATCAACTCTTGACGAGGTCATGTAAGTCCTCCAGTGTTAGGCTCAGTATGGTGCTCAGCTAATGATCACTCACACTTGCGAGTGGGCCATATGTTATCTGATAACAAACAAAAAGTTAAGAGTTAAAAATCAACTCTTGAAGAGTTCATTCAAGTCCTCCAGTGTTACTGTGTGATGTATGTAAGAGCTGGTGGTGGTGGGGGGGGTCTCTTAAGACTTAGAAGTTAAGAGTTAAAAATCAAACTCTTGAAGAGTTCATTCAAGTCCTCCAGTCTTACTGTGGTAAGATGATGTTGATGGGTGTGTGTGTGTGGGGTGTGTGTGTGTGTGTGTGTGTGTGTGATCCAGGTGCTGTGGCGGCCTCAGTATGGGGTTCGGCTAATGATGACTCACACTGGCACGCTAATGATCAGAGCTGCATGAGCCAGCCGAGGGGACTCAGATGAAAACAGCATTAGAGAGAGAGAGAGAGTGTGTGTGTGTGTGTGTGTGTGTGTGTGTGTGTGTGTGTGTGTGTGTGTTGGGGGGGGGGGTTGCAAAAGAGGGGTGCATTAGAAAGGGGGGGGTGCAAAAAGGGGGGGGGGTGCAAAAGAGGGGTGCATTAGAAAGGAGGGGTGCATTAGAAGGAGGGGTGGGGGGGGGGTGCAAAAAGCGTCTGAAGCTGATAATTACTCATCCTTTCATTTTGCTTTACTTTACTTTGTCAACGTTCTCCTGGGGTAGGAACCAAGAGGTAGGGTTGCTTTTGAAAATGTTCCTTTTGCAATGTTTTGTGTTTGTCTGTTTTGTACAGTACATGTTATTTTCACACGTCTGACACTTATATGTCTTTTCTTTTGTTTTCTTTCTTTACAAAGATGATGCAGACACACACACACACACACACACACACTGCCTTGGATTTTGCATTTTGCCTGCTTGATGCAGTCATACACACACACACACACACATGCACACGCACACGCACACGCACATGCACACACACAGCTTTTTGCTTGCTTGATGGGGATAAGTGGAGGCAACAAAATGGTTTTGGCACCTCTGACGGTCATAATGCTTCAGCAAAAACCCACATCTGTGACCCCCCAGCAGCAGGTCAGGATGGGGGGGTTGGATTGGGGGGGGGGGCACATAAATGTGCAGAAAATTGCCTCTTGGCATAAACAACTCCCCCTCTCTCTCCGTTAGATGGAGAGGTATCAAGAGGAGAATGATGGCAACTTGTCAAAATAGAAGTCCAACAATCGCAAAGCAGCAAACCTCTTACCTGATTGCGTCACATCAGAGTCAATGGGCTAGTCCAGAGCCAAAAAGACAGAACATAGTCAAGCAAACAATTTTTGTTTTTCGTAAAAATGTAAAACCCCCCCAGCAGCAGGTCAGGATGGGGGGGGGGGCGATATAAATGTGGAGAAAATTGCCTCTTGGCATAAACAACTCCCCCTCTGTCTGTGAGGATGGAGGGGTATCAAGAGGCTGGTGGAAATGTACAAGGGGAAGAAAAGTGACGGAAAGCTGAAATTAAAAGACTCCAATGGGATATTTATGAAAACACAAATCTCAAGTACGAATCTACCTATGATTTAAATGGTAACACTTTACTTGACGGGTGAGTTCATAACACATTCATAGCAGCTGTCATAAACTGCACATAAGGCATTCATGACTGTTTCATGACACATGACTCAACATTCATACCAAACCTTTCATGAATGTGGAAGAACGAACGGTGACAACTTGTCAAAATAAAAGCCCAACAATTACAAAGCAGCATTGCCGCGTTTGTTCCAAACCTCTTACCTTACCCGTCACATCAGAGTCAATGGGATAGTCCAGTGCCATGTAAGGGAAGAGTGTTAAATTTACAATACAAAGATTGGGACAAAATAAACACTGGCATAGTGTTAAACCTGACTCTCTCAGAGTTGATTTAACACTATAGAATATGCTCTGTACGCTGCCCCTGGAAAAAAAAAAAAAAAAAACGACTTCTGCCCTGAGACCAGGAGGCATTCACCTGCCCTCAAACAAAATTGTGGGAAACGGTCTCTGCCCTGGGACCAGATGAGACTAAACAGCCATGGGGTAAATCCTACAAAACAACTTCTGCCCTGAGACCAGAGGAGACAGTTGACTCCCTTTTGTTCATCTATATTGCCCTGAGCACAGAAAAATATGACTTCTGCCCTGACACCAGATGAGACTAAACAGCCATGAGGAAAATGCTACAAAACAGCTTTTGCCCTGAGACCAGAGGAGACAGTTTACTCCCTTTTGTCAAACTACGTCCAACAGAAAAATATGACTTTTGCCCTGAATCCAGAAAGGATTCACCTGCTTTCAGACAAAATCGTGGGAAACGATGGTCTTTGCCCTGGAACCAGATGAGACTAAACAGCCATGAACAAAGTCCTACAAAACAGCTACGTTGGGCAAATGCTACATTTTGGAGAAAAATGCTCACCTTTGTGTTTTCACAAACTTTTACAAACTTTGAGATGATGACCAGTTCCTCTTGGCTGGGCAGGGTGGGAATTTCCAGCAAGCACACCTGAAGTTGCCACCATCCAAAATGGCGGCATGTTGTTGAGATTGAAAATTGGTGGCCCCACCTGTGCAATCCTCTCCTCCTCTCTTGCGATTGGTTGTCAGATTGAACCAATCACAAACATTTCTGCCCTCAGGACAACTTTGAGTAAAGAAAATTTCCACCTGACCACCTGCTTGGTGCTTCCACCACCTCTCTTTGTTGATTGGTTCTTTCACTAACAACCAGTCACAATAGTTTCTGCCCTCGAAAACTCATTCAGTAGGCATAACTGACCCATCTGCGCCTGAAAATTTAACTTTAAATGTGTCTGGTGTCCAATTCCAAATGGTGCTGTGAAAATTGAGTTTGCCATGAGTGCTAGGCTAAGCTTTATTTAGATTGCATGAAGAGGTGTTAAATATCACTTCTTCACTAATGATATATCATTTATGAAGACATTTTTTACCAAAACACATAATTTCAAAAAGTCTTATTACAAACAAACTTGTTTCATTTAGTTACTGAATTTTTAACACCCTGAAAATAATACCCTGATGAGAGTTGTGAAATCCACTGATTGACACCATGGCAACAGTGTTCTAAGACACCCTGATCCCCAGAGAAACGCTCTGTCTTGGTCTGCAACAGATTGTCATGCAAACAGATTTGTCATACCAAACTCTGGTTTGCATGTCAGCATGTATTTGTCACAGTGTCAGTGTCACAAACGTCTATCTGTGAGACCCCGGAGGTAGAGGAGTGGGCCAGCGAATGGAGGGGTCTCTGGTGTGGTTCCAGGTCCTCCTGACTGGCTCGAGGTGTCCTTGAGTAGGACACTGTGACCCATACTGCTCCCAGTATGCTGCCTGGCACCTTGGCATGGCATGGCACCCTTCCACCATTGGTGTGTGAGTGAATGGGTGAAAGGGAGGCACTGGACTGTAAAGTGCTTTGAGTACTCTGCTGAGTGCAAGAGTAATAGCAGGGTTCGGTGGTATCGAAATATGAATGTAATTAATGTAAATGGTAGCACCCCCCCCCCTATAAAATAGGACCCTCCCAATCATGGAGGGCTAAATCGCACTCTGCCCCCTTCCAGAACAGCATGTTGTGGTTTGGAAGGATTTATTATACAATTCATTTTTCCACGATTGAAAATCTTTTTTGACACGTCTGCTGACAAGTGTTTTAAATCTGATCCTCATGTGCTACTCCTCATGTTTGGCTGGCTCAGAAACTTGCTGCATATTTGATGACAGAGGGATATAGAGGTGGTCAATCAGACTTCAGAGAGTAAAAGGCCAAAGTTATCATTTCATTTAACCATTCACAAAACTTAGCACAGCTCCTGAGCAGAGTGTGAATTACCCCTCCATTATTAGGGGGGGGCTACTACCTTTTACATTTTACAGTAATTGCATTAATACTGTATGTTGGTACCCTCCAACCCTGCTATAGCCCCCAGTGGCCCCTGTAATTTAACCTCTGCTCCTGAGGCATACAGTACTGTACTGTGGTTGACTCTCCAAGATGTTTGGAACAACCTACCAGCTGAGTTCCTTCAAAAACTGTGTGTAAGTGTAGCTAGAAGAATTGATGCTAGCTTAAAGGCAAAGGGTCGTCACACTAAACATTGATTTGATTTAGATGTTCATTCACTGTATTTTGTTAATTGATGAAATTAAACTATTAACACTTCCATGTTTGAAAGCATTCTTAATTGACAGCATTTTTTTCACACCTGCCTAAGTACTGTATATCTGAGCTAACTAGTGCAATTGTCTGTATTATGCATGCAGGTAGCAAGACACAGGCCAGGACTTCTACTCCATTATGGAGCCAGAGATACCTCACACCTCTGATAAAATGAAAAGTTTTATAAAGCTTAGATTATGTGGGTATTGTGTAAATGTGTAAACATTATTTTTGCCCTTTCAGTAGAACTGGACAATGTGTGAAAGGAAAATTAGCCTTGTTAACGGGTACGCTAAAAAAACAGCAACTGTGAAATTGTCTATTTCCACCACTTTGACTGCAGGGCCAGTGACACAATGCCCCCTACTGGTCACTTGTGTTAGTACAGTCAGAAGGTAGGAATCGTAACCAAAGAAAATGACATGAAACAAAACTGGAAATATTTTGGTGTTGTTCTGCATCTTTCTCAAAGAGGCAAAAACACGCAAATATTTTGACTGTTGTAACACAAGCAACACAAAAGTTCTTCTATGACCATTGCTCTAAAAACTGTTCTTTGTTATTGTTTTTTTTAAATCCATAACTCAGCATAAACGTAAACATCAATAAAGTCTGCCCATGTTGTCTCGAATGATTAAATGGTTGGTTTCCATTTTGTCAGGTCCATGGTGGATTAACTTTGAGATGAGAACAAAGTAAAGATTTCAGGAAAGACACTAATATGCATTTGAAAGGAGATCTGATGATCTACAACTTCCTTCCTCAAACACCCCCTTTTTTTATTAAATTTTTATATTATTAAACATATAGAATTTATTAAATGATCACCTTTACTGACATACACAGTTGTTGGCTATATTCCCCCACTATAAATAACAATTTTAATAGCAGTTTTACCTTTTAAGAAAATAACTTCACATACTGCAGTCTACTGCAGAAATAGCTTAAATAGCTTAAATACAGTATGCTCATGGATTAGGCTTCCCTGCGAAATGTTCTATGAATAGGCAGGTGGGTAACACTGTGTGCCCGCCTTGCACACACTCCACTCTAAGCATCGAGAGACTGGACCAGGACTTATCCCCATCCATCATTAACGAACCTTTACTGACACACACAGTTGTTAGCTATATTCCCCCACTATAAATAACAACAGTTAGCAGTTTTATCTTTTAAGAAAATATCTTTATTTGTTTAAAATAAACCAATACAAACGTCACACAGGTCATTCTCTACGGAGCTATAAAACAGAGACATTATTGCATGTTCCACGTGAGACGGTCTAAGCACTGACCGTCACACACACACACACACACACACCCACAGACACACACTGCAAATACTGTCAAATCAAACAGGATATAATAATGCTGGACACACACTGGACACCAATGTCACACATACAGGACAGGCCAAAAGTCTGGACACACCTTCTCATTTATTGTGTTGTGTTGTCTTTATTTTCATGACTATTTACATTGTAGATTCTCACTGCAGGCATCAAAACTATGAATGAACACATATGTGATTATGTACTTTCAAAACAAAAAAGTGTTAAGTCTTAACTTTTTGTTAAGTACGTAATACCACATATGTGTTCATTTATAGTTTTGATGCCTTCAGTCAGAATCTACAATGTAAATAGTCATGAAAGTAAAGAAAACGCATTAAATGAGAAGGTGTGTCCAAACTTTTGGCCTGTCCTGTACACACACAACAGAGTAAATTAAAGAAAAGAACTGAAAAAAAAAAATTAAATGAACCCATAAAACACAAATGTTGCAGCTAAACGTCTGCAGTAACACTAGCTCTTTGTAAAGCTGAAAAACAAAACAAACAAATGTAACGGGCATTTTACTGTACAGCCCAGTTGAACAGCAGTGTACAACGTGTGTGTGTGTGTGTGTGTGTATAGATTGACAAATTGTTGACACACAATCGTGCACACACACACACAAACAAACACATACACAAACGTTCACACACACACACACACACACACACACACACACACACACAGTGTGACACACCTCCAGTGCCCTGGCGTTTCCCTCTATGTTGGTGGTTTTAAAGTTTTGCAAAGTCTGCTTTGACATCCAGCTAACACAGAATCTGTCGTCTACGGAAACTCAGCGCATGCAATGTAATGCACTTTCAGTCATAGAAAATAACACATCACACCAACAATACACACATACACACACACATACACACATATACACAAAACAAAGCACAGTATTTCACAACAGAACCCCACCAGAGGGGTAAAATACATCTCTTATGAAGAGAGCCGTGTATATCGGTATTCACAAACCCAACATTTAAAGAGAAAAAAAAAACTCTTTCTCTTAAACTCTTAGACAACAGTGGTTTGAGTAAAACTACATACAAATGCAGGAATGGGACCACTCACTTTGACTTTGACTCACCATCATTATCAGCTATTGAACTGGTTGCAATTCTCTAAATGTCCATGAGGGGGCTGCATGGGGTAACTTTTCCCCCCTAAAGTCAGTTTGAGATTGTTTCCTTTGGGGAGACTGCATAGCCACAGTTAAGGTTTTTCAACACAACACAATATTCCATTGTCAAAGTAGAAAAACTGATGAAAACACTGAAATTAAAATGTAACACCAAAAAAAATATAAAAGTAAATAAGATTGGTAAGCAGAAACGTATACAGTGTTCACTGCAAACCAAATTAAAAACAAAAACACACTCGAAAAATATTTGACAATTTTCAAAAGGAAAAATACAACATACAAAAAAAATTTCATACAGCATGATACAGTGCGCAGTCTAGCTTTTTTGTAAAATGTGTCTTAAAAAGATATTGTGCCTTACAGATGTCACTCAAATCAAACACAATACAGACACAGTGGTCTGTAATGAAGACTTTGGTAGGAAGAGGCGCCAATTTGAAAGGAGCATTAACATTTTAATATTGTATTGTATACAACAATACTGTATTGTCTATAATATTGTATTATTTAATATTGCCATGTCCCCTCTGCAATGTTTAAGGCCCAAAATGTGCTTTTTTTATCCCCCCTCCCCATTCTCTCTCCACAGTGATGACAACATGATATGTCACTTCACAAAAATGACCCAAAATGAATGACAATGACACAAACTAAAGATTCAAAATAAAACAAAGACTCAAAATAAAGCACAAAGATTAAAATTAAAGCACACAGACTCTAAAATAAAACACAGGTAAAAGACAGGTACCTACATCCATCCATCTATCTATCCATCCATTCCCTATGGACATGTACCCTGACCAATGACAATGATGTAACACTTTAAAAAGAAGAAGAAGGAAGATGAGGAAATGGAACACTCCACAAAGCATTGCTGATGTGACTAAGCTCTGATGTGTGAACTCTCTCATGGGAAGTCCCTCTTCAGCTTTGGTTTCATTTCTGCTATCCTATTCTATCATCAGGAGGATTGACCACCAGCGCCCCCTATTGAGAGTTATGCAACACAGCAAACCACACACACACTCGCACACACACGCACACACACGCACACACACACACGCGGACACACACACGCGGACACACGCACGCGGACACACGCACGCGGACACACGCACGGACACACGCACGGACACACGAACGCGCGCACACACACGAACGCGCGCACACACACGAACGCGCGCACACACACACACACGCGCGCACACACACACACATGCGCACACACATGGGCGCACACACACGCACACACACACACAGAATCCAGTGCAAACTCCTCCCTTCCCACACTAACCACAGCAACAATGCTTCCGGATTAACACACTAGGTGGCGTTGTTCCCTGCTCCTCACAAACCAACAACAAAAGGTAATGAATACACACATATAAGCACACAAATCAATAAATAGTCAAATAATAAAAATATCAAAAAAGCACCTTATTGCGACAAACCAACCCTGACAAAAAAAAGACATACGTGATGATGATGATTATAATAAAATCATTGCAAACTACATTAACGAGTCCAATAAACTCCCAATAAAATTCTTCACTCTGCATAGTGGTGATAAAACAAAGTTCCCTTTGGGGTCCATCTCTGAAGCACGATCTTTGTGAAAGAAACACAATTAAGGTCTCAGCATCATCATCAATGGAGTCTTCTTATTTTTTCTTTCTCTTGTCTTTGAAAGTCTTCAAGTATGGCGTAGACCATTCTGCCAGCCGCATGGAACCGGCAGCATAAGCTCGCACTGGGCCAGAACCGGACCAGAACAGAACAGACCTGGACCCTAGTTTCCACAGAACCAGATCCTAGGTTCTACAGAAACTGAACCCTTGATTCTACAAAAACCAAACCCTAGATTCCACAGAACCGGACCCTGGGTTTCACAGCTCTCCTTCCCTTCCCTCAACGGAGCCTACTACTGAGGCCGAACAGAAGGAGAAGGAGAAGCAGGGGGGGCTGATGGGAGGGGGCAGGTCAGTGGAGGTTTAAAACGGAACATCTCGGAACGTTCCTCATGCGAAGTGGAGCGTTGAGTCTTTGGAGCCTTACTTACGCACCCCCTCCCCCCCTACCCATTAAAGTGTGTGTGTGTGTGTGTGTGTGTGTGGGGGGGTCTCTTTCCACACGACCCCCCCCCACCTCACTCCACGGGGGGGTGGCTGGCCCGGACCCCCGCCCGTCCGATCTGCAGCCAGGGCAGCTTGGCACAGTTCTTGAAGAGCTGCTCAATGGCAATGTGTCTGACATGCAGCTGGGAGGCCAGAGAGTCCTTCTCCTGCACCGCTACACTCAACTCCTCAAACACCTCTACAGGATGGAGAGAGACAGACAGACAGACAGACAGACAGACAGAGAGAGAGAGAGAGAGACAGACAAATAGATAGACAGATAGATAGGCAGACACAGACAGACAGACATGGATAGAGAGAGAGATACAGACACAGACAGACAGACAGACAGACAGACAGATATATAGATAGGCAGAGACAGAGAGAGGTGTATATAGAGAGATAGAGAGACACAGACAGACAGACAATGAAGGAGAGAAGGAGAGTTATTGGTTTTGGTCAGATGATTCTGGACACTCAGTCAGCATGGTGGTTGGAGAATCAGAAGAAAAATTGACGCATCAATGGAGAGACACAAGTTTTACGGTGAAGATTCACCCGTATCTCTGAATTAGTCAGAGAGATGTTCAAGATGTTCAAAGAATTAGAGATGTTCAAAGAGTAAATACTATTAGGTCAACAGGGGTGTATCCCTTAGACCCAACCTAAATTAATATACATTAGACAGCTGTATGTGACAGAAGACTTTGTTGTAGTTTGGCTACAGTGGGGCTTATTGCCAATGGGTTCCAATCAACATCTGTATGTTAACTTGAGGAACGTGACAGTTCCAGAGACAGCCAAATGGATGGGACAGTCAAGCTCACAATACGCAAATAACATCTCGCCCTTTAAGTGAAGTAAAAAGGCCTAAAATGGTCTCTTCCTTTGGCTTTAAAGTGCCTAAACTGGTGGCTTTCTTTGTCTTAAAAGGGCTTAAAAAAGAAAAACTGGTGTCTTACTCTGGATCTGCTGGATCAGCTGGCCGTTTAGTTGGTGCAGCTCCTCAAGGCTCATCTTGGCCACTAGGGGGACACAACAGGACAGAACACACCAGTCAAAACCAGGAAATATCAAATGCAAATGCATCAAATGGAATTCTCTTTCGTCAGAAATCATGGTCATTCCACGTCTGACTTTAAACAGGAAAGAACAAATGCCACACATTGGATCAAAACAAAGGAATGTTTTTTGTCAGAAATCATGGTCATTCCACTTCAACTGTTCAACTCTGACATAAAACAGCATACGTCTTTGCTGGCAGAACATTGGAGTGAGATATGTGCAGGGCCAAGGACAGATGGCCTCGAGAAGAACAGCTCTTCTTTTTGTTGTTTTTCTTTCTCTTGGCAGCTCTCTCAAACATGTCTGGCCTTGGCGATGCTCGTGGCAGGAGAGGAGAGGAGAGGAGAGGAGAGGGGAGAGAGGGGAGGTGAGATAAGGTCTAGACTAGATGGTGTAGGCGAGCGTGTGTGTGTGGGGCTTGTGCCAGAGCCGCAGAGATGTGACGTGACGTGACTGACACCCAGCGTGGAGCCGTCCCTTGCCTCCTGATTCTCCCCCAAATGAGAGAGATGGAGGGGAAGGGGCAGGGTGTGTGTGTGTGTGTATGGGCATGTGTGTGTGTGTGTGTGGGGGGGGTACTCTTCTGGGGCATGGTGGGGTGTGTGTGTGTGTGTGTGTGTGTGTGTGTGTGAAGAAGGGGTGCAGATGCAGAGAGAAAGAAGGGACCAACAGGAGCCAGACAGAGCTGTGGCCATTTTAATGAACGACAGACAGAGAGGTAGAGAGAGAGACAGAGACACACACAGATATAGATAGATAGATAGAGAGAGAGAGAGGGAGAGAGAGAGAGAGAGAGAGAGAACCGAGAGGCGTAATTGAGTTGGTGGATGAATGAAAGACAGAGAGAAAAAGAGGAAGAGACAGAGGCCACAGGGGCAGAGAGAGAGAGAGAGAGAGAGAGGCATGGCCATCTTCATGAATGACTAACGGTGAGCTGCAGCAGAAGAGCGGAAGGATCCTCCTGATACACTCATGACTCAGTCACACAAACACCACCCACCACACACACACACACACACTCACACACACGCACACTCACTCACGCACACGCACACGCATGCACACACCCACGCACACGCGCACACACACGCACACACACACTTCCAACGCACATCCTCAAACTCTTCAGCTGACCGAATGACCAACCACAGGCCTGACTACTGTCTGTGGATTATGTGTGCAGGACAGAAAGCAAAAACTACTTGTATGGCTGAAATTCAAATATATTGCGACCATCTACTAGCAAATGTTAAAGGAGTTTGGTTCAAATCACTTCATAGCCCTGTTGTTCGAGGTTACCGAGTACTGTTGGTAGGAAAAAGAACAGGTATATTTGATGTAACATAGACCGAATAATGAACGGGTAGCTACCATTAACTTAATGGGGCATAGAGACTCACTTTCAGTTTAATTTCCCTATGTCCTATTCAGTAAGCACTCTGTAACCTCGAACAACAAGGCTATGAATTGATTCACATCGAACTTCTTCTTTAATTGTAGCCTACTGTCCCATGCCTGATTTTGGGCACCATTCCTGAGATCTTTCAGCCCTGCTTGTGTTCCGATAACCAAGCACACCACCATAGCCCATTCCAAATGATGATACCCCACCCACACACACACCCCCACCCCCCCCCCCCCCACACACACACACACACACACAAAAACACACACACACACACACACACACACACACACACACACACACACACAGTTCCCCTCCTCTGTCTCTCCCAAGGACGCTGCAGAGATGCCTGACACATGCAGGCCTATCACGTGCAGCCCTCTTCCTCTCTTCTTCTTCCTCTCTCCCCTTCTCTTCTCTTTCTCACTCGCTCTCTCCCTCTCCATCTCTCTCTCCTTCCTACCTCCCCATCTCTATCCCTCTCTCTCCCTCCCTCTCCCTCTCCCTTTCTATCTCTCGCTCTCTCTCTCAACCTCCCTCTCTCCTCCTCTTCCTCTCCCTCTACCTCTCTCTCCATCTTCCTCTCTCTCTCTACCTCTCTCTCCATCTCCCTCTCTCTCTCTACCTCTCTCTCCATCTCCCTCTCTCTCTCCCCTTCTCTTCCCTCCCTCTCTCTCTCTCCCGCTCCCTCCCTCTCTCTCTCTCTCTCTCTCTCTCAGAGAGGGGTTCCAGGAAGAGCGGATAATAGCCTGCTCAGGGAGTAGGAGCGGGAATCAGCCATATTTGCTTAAACCCGACACCGCACATCTCTCCGTGTTTCTGTGTATTTATTATATATTTCATCATTATTCACAGCCTCTGTACACTATAGCCCATTTACCTTTCACTATTCATTATTCATGATTGTGAACACATGCTTGTGCATACTCCCATCTTTCCTTTTGTTTCTACGATGCTTTGACAGTATGACAATAAAGGTCTTTAAAATAGAAGTCTTTATGCAAGGTTAATGTTTAATTCTGCACTATGACAGCTCATGTTATCTATTTATTTTTGATGCTCCCTTCTTTCCTTTTCGTTTCTACGATGTGTCCTCGCTCGACACTTTGACAGTATGACAACTAGTTTAAGGTGCCTTGTCTGGAGGGCAGTGTCAGAGGTTACTTATTGGACATCAGACTGCTTGCAGCGCACACATGCTCTCGAGATGTCCCTGTTGGTCGAGCTCAGCTGCTCTGTGACTGTGTGTACATGCTGGTTGTGAAACTGGCTGAGAGTGTGAATGATCTAGTACAGTGTTTCTCAATGGTTTCCAGGACAAGGAGCACTTCCCCTCTAAAAAACCTCAAGGAGGACTTCCCCCATCTGAGGCTAATAGGGCTATGTAAATACATGAATTGGTGCAGCACCACAGCCCTAACATGTCATTTAAACATACTATGCATAGGTAGCTTAAGAAACATAAAAAAAAACCTCTTTCTACGATGCATCCTCGCTTGACACTTCGACAATAAAGGTCTTGAGGTCTTTAATGTTTGCAAGGTTAATGTTTGATTGTGCGCTACGACAGCACATGTTATTTATCATCCAGTTATTAGCCATATCGGGTTACAGTGCGCTAGCTGGTCTTTGCAGGCACAGTCCCCCCTGGAGTTGCCTGGGGTTAAGTGGCCTCGCTCAGATGCACACTAGTGAATGAATCAGAGTGCTGAACAGGGCTGACAACTCTCCTCTTGCTAGCCCCTATTACATTACAGCATCACCACCAGTATTGTGGACCACTTCCAAGTCTAAGTGTGCCAACCCAACAAGCCCCCCTGTATACTCGGCTACTGTGAAAGGCCAGTGGGCGTAGGGTTCAGTAAGAGAGAAAGAGACAAGAGAGAGAGAGAGAGAGAGAGAGAGAGATAGACAGACAGACAGATAGATAGATAGAAGGGATAGAGAGACAGATATTGAGATAGACAGACAGACAGACAGATAGACAGATAGAGAGACAGAGAGATAGATAGAGAGATAGATATTGAGATAAATAGACAGACAGGCAGACAGACAGACTTACACTCCTCGTGGCTGTGTGCTGGGTGTCTTCTCGGTTGAGTGCTCGACGTTCCCCCTTGTGGTGTCGGATGTGCATTACAACGCCTCTCGACGCCATCGTCATCCTCCACCGGCCCCTCCCCCCACCCCCCCGGCGGCAGCAGCTCCAGCCCCAGGTCCTCGTGGCCCCCGCCCCCTTTGGCATACTCTCCGCCTCCCCCTAGCATGTGTCGGGCACCGGCGGCACCGAGCCCACCCTCGGCCCAGTGGGGGGCATATCGGGGCACCTGTGTGTCCGACTGCGGCAGAAGCTTCCGGTCCCCTTGCTGCTGGCTGTAGCACAGCAGCTGCTGGTGCCGCGACCCGTTTCGGCCCACCACCGCATCTGGGCCGGCTGCGTCCCGGTTCTGGGCCAGCTGCACGATGCGGCTGAGGCGCTGGCTGAGGGCGCGCTTCATGCCCTCGTAGGCGCTGCGGGACCCTTTGGCCCGGCACAGCTTCTGGTTGGCGATCAGGTGGAACTTCTCAAAGCAGTCGCGGTGGCCCCGCAGAGACTTGGAGTGGAGCAGCGTGGAGGTGCATACGCCTTTAAGAAGGAGAAGGAGAAATCATTATACATAATAAAGATACATATATATACATACATATATATACAAATGAACTGTTAAAAAAAATCGTACAATGTGATTTATGGATTTTTTTTAGATGGTCTCTCACAGTGGAAATGCACCTACGATGAAAATTCTAGACCCCTTCATGTTTTCTAAGTAGGAGAACTTGCAAAATCACAGGGTGATCAAATACTTCTTGACCTCACTGTGTGTGTATACACGCACGCACGCACGCACGCACGCACGTACGTACGTACACACACACGCCCACACACACTACAGCCCAAAAGTTTGGACACACCCTCTCATTCAATGCGTTTTCTTTATTTTCATGACTATTTACATTGTAGATTCTCACTGAAGGCATCAAAGCTGTGACTAAACACACAAAATTATGTACTTAACAAAAACGTTTAACACAAAAGACTTTTAACACTTTTTTGTTAAGTACATAATTCCACAGGTGTTCATTTATAATATAGTTACAAGTTATAAAATCAATATTTAAATAAAAATCCACAGAAATACAAACACACACACACCTACATCCTGCACAGAGAACACTTAACAGATTAAATTCTGAAATGTGTCACCCCCGTTTCAAAAGGATGACGAGATTATGACTAAATAACTGCACTAAAATAACTACTTTTCAAATACGTTCCTGGAAGTGGAGGCCTACAGAGTGTCCTAAGTGATATCTGACATTGCGTAACACTTCTGAAGAAGCTGAAATGGATGAGGCAACCTGAAGTGTCCTCACAGACTGAAGCCAAAGCTGCTTATCGGCCCACAGATTAGGGCCATAAGGAGACGGGCCAAAGTAAGATCGTTACCACGACCAGCACAGATTAGGGCCATAACGAGACGGGCCAAACTAAGATCGTTACCAAGACCACAGCCAGAGATCTTTTATCTCTGTACTGATAACCAAACACAATACCATAGCCCAATCCAAACAATGACAAACCCCCCACCCCCCAAAACACACACACACACACACACACACACACACACACACACACACACACACACACATACACACACATACACATACACACACACACAGTTCCCCTCCCCTGTCTCTCCCCTGAAGATTAGGTCATAACGAGACAGGCCAAACTAAGATCGTTACCAAGACCAGCACAGGCACTTGCCAAGGGTCAATCCCTAAACGGCCTAATCAGGTCATCACTGTGCACAGTGGCAGCTCCCTGGCCCACTTTCAACACCACAGCAGCACAACAAAAAAATATACCACATGACTTTTAAATTTAAAATGGCGGGGGGTGGGGTGGAGAACCGTTTTGAGATAACGGATGAAAAAAGCAGATCTGTGTCACCTGTGTCACGAGAGAAGTGCCATGAGCTAGGTGTGCGATCACAGAGCCAGGTGTGCGGTCAGTAGCAGAGCCAGGTGTACGGTCAGAAGCACAGGGGCAGGTGGTAGCACAGGATCGGAAGAAAGCGCTTCATAAAGCGATGTCAACACCCTGATCAAAAGTGCAAACAGGAAGCTGAGCACAGGCACACTCTGCCCCACGCGTAAACACCATCTGCTTCGCCTTGTTGCCTCGCATAAGCAAGGTGGTCTCCTCCACACCACCACAACAAAGTGCTCACACTCATTTAACACAGGCCAGCCCCTCAACACTAACAGTTGTGCATACCCTGGCAGAATTTACCTTTTTGTCAGAGGGTCATAGTGAGGCAGAAACTACACTCAAGCTCACATCTCAGAGACACTAAAAGTTAGAGCACGGCAATAAGAGGCAGATGGGAAGGTTCATAGAATATGAATATGAATCAGAGGATATGAGTGATAACACAAAATTGAGTCTTTTTGTAAGGTTTCTTGCTATTTATACAGTTGTGCTCATAAGTTTACACACCCTGGCAGACTTGATTTCTTAACCATTTTTCAGAGAATATGAATGATAACACAAGAAACGTTTATTTTACTCATGGTTAGTGTTGGCTGAAGCCATTTATTGTCAAACACCTGTGTTTACTTTATTTAAATCATAATGACAACAGAAACTACCCGAATGACCCTCTGAAAATGGTTAAGAAGTCATCAATTCTGCCAGGGTATGTAAACTTATGAGCACAACTGTAACCCTTATTCAAGCTCAAGTCTTTTTAACCACACAGGAAATCAGAAGTGTCAAAAGTGATTACACATGGAGTTCTACTTTTTGCTCTTCTGAAACATTTCTTTATTGGTCACTCAGCTCACTGTAATGCAGGCTAGTGCAAACATCTCTCAGTAAAACAACTTTAGTTGGACAACTTTAGTTTGTGGACATAAAAAAAGAGCAAACACATGAAAGATTAAATTCACATTTACTACAGGAGAGAGAGAGATTAAATGTACAGTACCCCCTGTAATTCAAACTATGGTCCCAGGGTAAGGTCCGTCTTGCTTCTCTTCCTAACAAAACAACTCCTACTAACCAACTCTTTTCCCTGGGTCCCTTGTGCTTGTATAAATCTGTGTGTAGGAGGTGTGTGAGTCTGCAGTGTCCCTGCTCTGGGAAGCATCTCCTTGTGTGTATGAGGGTAGCCTGCTTATTCTGTGTTCCTCTACACCTCTGTTAGCTTATTATGGCCGCCTTTTTGTACGTCGCTTTGAATAAAAGCGTCTGCTGTAATGTAATGTAATGATGTAATGTAAAAAGTGATGCTCTGGCACTCTCACTGGGTCTCCCACACTCTACACAGTAAAATTCCCAGAGTTAATTTTTTGTAAGTCGCTTTGGATAAAAGCATCTGCTAAGTGCTAACTGCTAATGTAATGTAATCTTCACAAAGGCACATCACTCTCTCTCTCAGTCTCTTGTCAGGTAAGGTCACCTGTAATTAAAGTCCCACAAGTCTTTTTCACCACACAGAAAATATGTCAGACTTATACCTTTCGCTCAATTCAGATACACTAAATGTGTCCCAGGGTAAGGTTCTTCACACAAGCACACCACTCTCTCTTGCGTCAGGTCAGGTCACCTGTAATTAAAAAAGTGCTGGGCTCCTCATCAGAGCCGAGATGTGACTGGCGGTGTCTCTCGGGGGCGTTCCCGTTAGGTAACAGTGTCATCTAGGCGAGCGTGGCTCTGGCATGGCCTAAAACCCGGAGGAGGCCACAGGAGACTGGAACGGATACTCTGAACTCAATGACCTCAGTGACCTCTGTGACTGCTGCTTTGCTGCTTGGCACCATTGGAGCTTTATAACGCTACACATTATGTGTTTTACTTATTCCATACTTATTACATGCTACCCTTATTGTACTTTTTGCTATGTTTATATTGTCACGTTTTATTGTCTTGTTTATAAGATGTTTAATGTTTATTGTGGGAATAGAGAGCACTGCAATTTCACTGTTCACTGTGCAACCTGTACATATGGCTTTTGGCTTTGAGTGTCATCTAGCCGAGCTTGGCTCTGGCGTGCCCTAAAACCCGGAGGACACTAGAAGAGACTGGAACGGATACTCTGAACTCGGTGACTGGTGACTGTGGCTTTAAATGGCACCATTTGAGCTTTATTACGCTACACACTTTTGTGTGTTTTACTTATTTGTGTTATATACTAATCGTATTGTTGTTTTTGCTGTGTTTATATTGTTATGTTTTGTCATCTTGTTTTATTGTCTTGTTTATAAGATGTTTTAAGTTCACTGTGGAGGAGCACATGAAGTATATGTTATATTGTTATGTAGTTATGTTCATATTGTTATGTTTTGTCATCATGTTTTATTGTCTTGTTTTTAAGATGGTTAATGTTCACTGTGGGCGTAGGGAGCTCTGCAATTTCAAATTCTGTGTGTGCAACCTGTGCACACTACAAATTGTGTGTTTTGCTTATTTGTGTATGTACCAGCCTTACTGTACTTTTTGCTGTGTTTATGTTTTGTGATCATGTTTTATTGTCTTGTTTATAAGGTTCACCGTGGGCCTAGAGAGCACTCCACCTCTGTCCGCCTATGGGGACCTCCTTGAGTTTTTTTTTTTTCTTCTTTTTTTAGAGGGGAAGTGCTCCTTGTCCTGAAAACCATTGAGAAACACTGTACTAGATCATTCACACTCTCAGCCAGTTTCACAACCAGCATGTACACGCAGTCACAGAGCAGCTGAGCTCGACCAACAGGGACATCTCGAGAGCATGTGTGCGCTGCAAGCAGTCTGATGTCCAATAAGTTACCTGTGACACTGCCCTCCAGATAAGGCAACTTAAACTAGTTGTGAGTCACATTGTTGTGCATTACTGGGGTGATTCTCACAAAACCAACTTCATGCTGAGGCACTGAGGACTTGATTGCTCATAAATCCCAAATTTCTATGAGCTTACAGCCGTGCTCATAACTTTACATGCCCTGGCAGAATTGGTGATTTCTGAACCATTTTTCACAGGCTCATTTGGGTAGTTTCTGTTGTCATTATTATTTAAATAAAGTAAACACAGATGTTTGACAATAAATGGCTTCAGCCAACACTAACCATGACTGAAAGAAACGCTTTTGTGTTATCACTCATATTCTCTGAAAATGGTTAAGAAATCATCAATTCTGCAAGGGTATGTATACTTATGAGCACAACTGTATGTTTACATGACATGTATATCATTCTTTATGCCATTCCCTAGTTATGGCTGTAATGCTGCACCACTTTATGTACCAAACTGCTCCTAAGGCCCAAATGTCTATGGGCTACTGTATGTTAAGAGTACATTAAAAGCACAGAGAGAAAAGCAGTGCTGAAACGCCTGCTGTGCTCTGCTCCCACGATTTTAAAATAAACTTCTTTGTAGACCTTGTGTCTCTTTTTTCAGTGTGTGAGCCCCTCTCACTTTACTAAGACTACATAAGTAAGTTGTTTATTTGTTGATTGATTATTCATTCATTGTTTATCTCAACATGGCTCCATCATGCAGCCTTTTTCAGCCCTCCAGTGCTGAAATGTTTGCTCCTTCCATTTTTAAAATAAACTTCTTTGTAGACCTTGTGTCTCATTTTTCAGTGTGCAATCCACTCTCACTTTACTAAGACTACATAAGTGAGTTGTTTACTTGTTTAACTGTTTGTTTGTGAGTTGTTTGTTTGTTTTTCTCATCATGGCCTTCTTCAGTCCTCCCTGGTGGCTGTCCACCATGTTGTTTTTTAAAGCTGCAAAACGATTCAACTCCTCCTTGCTTCAGTGCTTTCATGTTCTCTCCTCCTCCTCCTCCTTCTTCTACACCCATTTCCTTCCGCTCTTTCTTTCTCTAAGCATCCAACCTCCCCCCTTTCCTCTAATTGTGGTCCCTCCAACCCCCCCCCCAGCACTTAAACAGCCTGCTTCAAAACAGGCGTTGGTTGTTTGTGCGGCGCCTTGCTACCACAGAGGGCTCCATCCCCAAGGGTTTAGGAGCGTGTGTGTATGTGTGTATATATGTGTGTGTGTGTGTGTGTGTGTGTGTCTATCTGTTAGTATGAGAGTTGTGTAGTACACATGTGTATTTATGTGCTGATGTGTGTGTATACATGTGTCTGTGTGTATACATGTGCGTGTGAGAGAGTGTGTGTGTGACTGCGTGTGAGTGTGTGTCTGTCTGTCTGTCTGTCTGTGTGTGTGACTACGTGTGTGTGTGACTGTGGGGCTGTGTAGTGCCTCGAGTCGTTTCTAAACACGTGGCAGTGCCTTGAGACTTTGCTTGATACAACTACACACACCGCTGGTGAAGTAGAACTAACAACTGTCAGTGTTTTCAACAAGAGCCAGGGAATCTGTTGATGTTTTTCACTCTGCCCTCATTCTTCTCCCTCACACTTTCTGTTTGTGTGTGTGTGTATTTTTGTGCGTTTGTGTGTGTGTGTGTGCGCACACGTGTGTAGTGTGTGTATGCATGCGCGTACCATGTGTGTTTTTATTCTGTGTGTGTGTGTGTGTGTGTGCACGCATCATGTATATGTGTGTGTGTGTGAGTGTGTATTGTTTGTGTGTGTTTATTCTGTGTGTGTGTGTGTGTTTATTCTGTGTGTGTGTGTGTGTGTGTGTGTGTGTGTGTGTGTGTGTGTGTGTGTGTGTGTGTTTATTCTGTGAGTGTGTGTGTTCCTAAGAGCCCCTGTCTCCCATCTGAGAAGAGCAACCCAGTTATGAGAATGGGAGCAAGGGTCGTGGAGGCAGCAGGGCCATGGCAAATATAGCAGGGCCACTCTAAAGAGGGACACACTGCCAACAGCTGCACATCTAAACAGAGAGACCTCCAACCCAACCTACCCACCCCAACCACTCCAGGGACCTCCAACCCACCCCGGGCAACCACTCCAGAGACCTCCAACCCACCCCAGCCAACTCCTCCAGGGTCAACATAGCCAGGAAAAGCCTGGCACGCTATTAGGCTACTGCTCCTGTTAACACCAATAAGAATGGTTAAATCTGGCACAACACTAGGCTACTACTCCTGTTAGCACCAATAAGAATGGTTAAATCGATCATGTCAAGTTTTTTTAGTTGTTCATTGTCAAAATCTATGTCGTTCGTTCACAAGCTTGTCTTTGTTCATGAATATTTACCACCACAGAGAGACATCCAGTCCAACCCACCCCACCCACCCCCCCCCCCAGGGTCAACACAGCCAGGAAAAAACAGTATCTGGCACACTACTAGGCTACTGCTCCTGTTAGCACCAATAAGAATGGTTAAATCTGGCACGCCATTAGGCTACTACTCCTGTTAGCACCAATAAGAATTGTTAAATCAATCACGTCAAGGTTAAAGTTAGCCTGGTAAACTTCACTTTGTTTTGTACAGAGGGTCTGGCACTGGTATCGTTCAGAGTGCTGGTTGTATCCACACCTCCAGGAAGAAAAATGTTTCTCAATACAGCACCTGCAATCCAATCCAACCCACCCAACTCCACCAGTGTCAACACAACACTAGGGATTTGCCATGATAACACTAGGCTACTACATCTTAGCTGTAATACGTAACTGCAGCTGTAATACGTACTCTAAACTGCGTGGCGTGAGAGAGTCGGCCAGATGTGAAAAATTCTACACATTGGTCCCCTAATAACACTTTGTCTCCGGCTCTCTCTTTTAATATATTTTTTTGTGGGGGTAAATAGAGTACTTCAAAGTAAAGACTTAATACGTTATCTAGTAGCAGATGTGTTATTATTAGGTGTGTAATTTTCCCCTCCATTATTTAAGCAGTGCAGTATGAGCAGTAGCAGGAGTAGCAGCATATAATTAAACTACTTAATGTGTCTGCCAAGCAGACGGAGACAAAGGGGACAAAGAAAACTAGGCCTCGGTGCCGGCACTGCCTCTGGGCCAGCTCTGAGAGAGAGAGAGAGAGAGAGAGAGAGAGAGAGAGACAGAGAGAGAGAGACAGAGACAGAGAGAGAGAGAGAGAGAGAGAGAGAGAGAACAGCAGCTTTCTCCCCCAGCGCCACTGCTGTCTGTTAGAGAGAAAGAGAGTGTGAGAGAGACAGAGAGAGTGTGAGAGACAGAGAGAGTGAGAGAGACAGAGAGAGAGAGTGTGAGAAAGACCAAGAGAGTGTGAGAGAGACAGAGACAGTGAGACAGAGACAGAGAGAGTGTGAGAGAGACAGAGAGAGAGAGACAGTGAGAGAGACAGAGAGAGAGAGAGTGTGAGAGAGACCAAGAGAGTGTGAGAGAGACAGAGAGACAGAAAGAGAGAGACAGAAAGAGAGTGACAGAAAGAGAGACAGAGTGTGTGAGGACGAGAGAGAGAGAGAGACAGAGAGAGAGTGCGTGAGGACGAGAGCGAGCGAGCGAGAGAGCGAGAGTGTTATCTGTGCTGTGGCTGAACACACACTAATCCCCAGGATGGGAAGCCATTACAGCAGGGCTCAGAGAGCGTTTTTTGAGGATTACATGACCCGGGCATGGGCAGGCAGCTCGTCATGAGCGGGGCACGGGCAGCAACTCGTCTGACAGGAGGAAGTCAGCACAACAGCAGCGTCAGCACATTGGACCAAAACCAGCCAGACTACTACCGGGGTCCTCGCCATCCGTCGCCCTGCCTCCCCCATTGGACCAAAGTCAGCTAGCCTAGACTACCTGGGTGTGTGTGTGTGTGTGTGTGTGTGTGTCCTCCGCCTCCCTCACTGGACCCAAACAAGTTAGACTACCAACATGGTCCTCCACCCCCCCCTCGCCCATTGGACCAAGGCCAGCTAACCTAGACTACCGGGGTCCTCAACCCGTGGTCCCCCACTGGACCAAAGCCAGCTAGAATACTACCGGGGCCCTCTGTCCCCCCACCAGCTTCACACACATGCCCTCCTGTCCAGGGCTTTACTAGCACTACTGTGAGGTGAAGAGTTCATCCCACCATTCAGTATATGAAGGGAGAGAGAGAGAGAGAGAGAGAGAGAGAGAGAGAGAGAGAGAGAGAGAGAGAGAGAGAGAGAGAGAGAGAGAGAGAGAGAGAGAGAGAGAGAGAAAGAGAGAGAGAGACAGAGAGGGTGGGAGAGAGAGAGCAAGAGAGCAAGGGGGAAGAGAATGAGAGAGAGAGAGAGCAAGCAATAGAGAATGCGAGAGAGGGAGTGAGAGCAAGCGAGAGAGAGAGTGTTAGTGTTAGAAAAATCACTGTGGTTAAAGCTTTGCTGTGAGCTGGGTCACACACCCGACCCATCCATGGCCTTCTGAGCACCACGGCCCACGTGAGGTCACGCATGTGTGGTGTTGTTGCAGGCTGGCCAGAGACAGAGACAGCGCTTCTGGAATGTTCTGGCTGCAGAATGAGCTCCACTGTACTCCACTCTACTGCTCTGCTCTCGCCACCACTGCTGCTGCTGCAACATTCCCTGTGACAGCAGAAATTCCCCAGCTATTATGCAATAGGATAGCCCAACACCACTGCTGCTAACGTGGGTACTCTAGGGGCTCCTGTGTGTGTGTGTGTGTGTGTGTGTGTGTGTGTGTGTGTGTGTGTGTGTGTGTGTGTGTGTGTGTTAAAAATGCACAGGGAGAGCAGCGCATCAGACTAGCTACCACTGATGGGGCTTGTTTATGTGTGTGTGTGTGTGTGTGTGTGTGTGTGTGTGTGTGTGTGTGTGTACACTCTCTCTGACAGAAAGTTGAGAATAACGCTGGCTTCAACAGGCAGACACGTCAGCAAAATTTTTTTTTTTTTTTTACATTTTTAGGTTACTGAATAGGTTGGTGAATTAATTAATTACATAAAAATACTAGTATAATATAAAACGTTACTTTTGTACTTTTTTGTGTGAAGGGGACATAATGTCAATCACAGACATACCATCACACAACATCGTTTTCGGTAAACTTGACCTGTAATGTCAGTAATCACTGCTGCTACCGTGACTACTGTTGGAGCTCCTGTGTGTGTGTGTGTGTGTGTGTGTGTGTGTGTGTGTGTGTGTGTGTGTGTGTGTGTGTGTGTGTGTGTGTGTATGCTTTCTGAGCTGAGACACACAACATCCTTTTCGGTAAACTTGACCTTTAATGTCAGTAACCACTTCCTCATCATAAGTTGTCATAAGCAAGATGTCTTAGCAAGGACAGACAGACTACTTTTCAGGTACACCGCACTGTAAGTTTATCGTAGGTGACAAATTATTACACCCACCTAGTCACCCCACTCCCAATTTTGGTCAATCATCTGTAAGAGGAAAGAGGAAATCTGGTCCACTGTGAGGAGGACTTCTCTAGGTGGGGAACATACCTTTCTTGAGCCACCCACTGTAACATGGGCAGTGGACTGAGGTTTCACACTTGTCTTTGTGCCTGTGTGTGTGTTTTTGTTTTTTTTTGCCTCTTATTTTAATCACACAATTTATAAATTCTGTAGTGTCCCTGCTCTGGGAAACTTACTTAGGCACATGCATCTCCTTGTGTGTATGAAGGTAGTCTGTATACTCTGTGTTCCTCTACACTTCTGTCAGCTTATTATGTCTTCCTTTTTGTAAGTCGTTTTGGATAAAAACGTCTGCTAAATGCAATGTAATGTAATAAATGTGTCACTGATTTCATACCCCTCATTTCAGAAATGGAGAGGCGAGATGTTCTCCTCCAGCTTCAGTCATTTCAAATAAACAAAATGAGAGAACAGCATGGTGAGCCAACGCTGGCTTTACTTACTAAGAAAACACACGTCTCTTGTTTCTCGACAATGGGCTACACTAGCTCCAGAGATCACGTAAGATGTGAAAGTCCTGCATGGCTCTGACTCATGTGTCTGAATGTGTGTGTGTGTGTGTGTGTTTGAAATGGCATAGTTGTGAGGTCGAAATGTCCTCACTATGATAGGAAAACTAAAAAGAAAAAAAAAAAAAACACTGACTAGTAAGGTCATTTTGAAGGACCTCACTACTCTCAGCAGTGTTTTTTTGGTCATTTTGTTGTTACTGAAAAAAGTAAAAGTGCAAAAACATTTCTTTACCGAGAGGTTATGGTTAGGGATTGTTTTGGTCTGGGCACAGTTAAGCATTCTTTAGTTAAGATATGAATGGGAGTTAACAAAGGACCGCACTATGAATGTGTGTGTGTGTGTGTGTGTGTGTGTGTGTGTGTGTGTGATGATGTACGTGCTTGTGGGCTTCTGACTATATCACCGACTGCTGCATGCAGTGGCAGGCTCTGCCAGAGGGCATGATGATGATGGTGGTGATGATGATGATGGCAGAGCCAAAGCCTGTGGAGGTCTGTAGTGTCTGATCTGTATGGGCATGCCCCAGGCCCACACAGATCTGACACCACAGACCCATGCACAGACACCAGCTCTATCGCTGCCATCATCACCATCATCATCATCATCGTGTCAGATCTGTGTGGGCATGCCCCCCATAGACCACAGACTCCAGCTGGGCACGCATCATCAGCTACGCCAGTCTCTGCTCCTGTTCTGGCACGTGTGGCAGGTATGCGCTAGGCATGCGATGCGGTCTGTGGTCTGGGGTAAAGCAAACTCTGTCAGTCTGACGCAGGTTTAGGAAGATGTTCTCACAAGAACAGTGTGGCTTACATAGAAGAGCAAAGCACAGGAGCCAAGCCCTCTTATTCAGGGGTCATTTGGCCAGAGCTGTCAATCTCGAGTTCAGAAAGTAAAAATCCTGCCATGGTTTCCTTTTAACACAGGTGACTTTACTGGGTAGCTGATCTACAGTACCTGTCTTGTGGCACGTGTAGCAGGTATGCGCTCCCCATACAATGCGGTCTGTGGTAAAGCAAGCATAGGCTGACGCTATTTAAGCTATTGGGGTGGGGGAGCCAGCAAAATCAGCAGGGCTTCATCTGATTCTCACAAGAACAGTGGCTTCCACAGAAGAGCTGCGCACAGGAGCCAAGCCCACTTCTTTAGGGGTCATTTGGACAGCTTTGTTCAAGGAAACCGTCAGTGACTTACCTTTTCTTCATATAAACCAAAATCAATAAAAGATTGACTGAATTTTAAAGTCTCAAAAGCAGAAGCATTAATGTAGTTGTCTACTCAGAGTGATTACAACCCCCTTTTGAATCATCATCTTGAAGAGACCTTCAACTCACATGTTTAAGATAGGCCTATACTTTCACATATTTATCTCAATGTTTTTGGTGTCCAACAGAGGTGTCAATCCCAGGTTCAGAAGGTAAAAACCCTGCCATGTTTTCCTTTTAACCCAGGTGACTTCACTAAGTAGCTGATTCACTTGTCTTCAATGTTCATTATGATCAACTGATTCAGAGCTGGTTGGATCAAATTTGTGGCAGGGTTTTTACTTTCTGAACCCGGGATTTACACCTCTGCATGCAGTCTGGGGTAAAGCAAACTAAGTCTGACGCAGGTTGGGAAGATGTTCTCACAAGAAGGGTGGCTTCCACAGAAAAGCTGATCACAGGAGCCAAGCCCACTTCTTTAGGGGTCATTTGGACAGAGTTCAGGTTCAGGTAGCAAAAACACACTACCTGAGGTACCAGAGGTGTCAATCCCGGGTTCAGGTAGTAAAAACACACTACCTCAGGTGTCAGAGGTGTCAATCTTGGGTTCATACGGTAAAAACCCTGCCTTGTTTTCTTCTTAACCCAGGTGACTTCACTGAGTAGCTGATTCACTTGTCTTGAGTGTTCATTGTTCATTGATCAGCTGATTCAGAGCTGGTTGGATCAAATTTGTGGCAGGGTTTTTCCTTTCTGAACCCGGGATTGACACCTCTACTTTCTGACCCCAGGATTAACACACCTACTTTCTTTCACACCTCTGCATTTGGCACAGGCGGTCAAGCTGACTAGACTAATGGGGGGGGGGGGGGGGGGTAAGCTATTGGGTGGGGGAGTCAAAAGCAGCGGGGTGGGTGGGTGGGTTAAGCTATTGGGAAGGAGTCAAAATCAGCAGGGCTTCATCTAATTTGCCAAACAAAAGCATAGCTCATTAGCTTACTATACCAACGTACCATATGTTGCAGTAAAACCATGTTTTGGAGTTACGTATATCTGTGAAGACTCTCATTCTTCCAGGTCATGGTAGTCATCTCTGAAGAACTTAACAAGACTTTTTAGACTAACAATCACCAAATTTTTAGACCAACAATCACCAAACAAACACAAATTTTTAGACTAACAATCACCTACTCTACCCAGTATGCCTATGATTGTGACAATAAACCATTGTTATATCCTTGTATCTTTGAATAAAAGCAAAAACATCTTCAAGCTTCAAAACAAGTCAATTTGCTTACAACTCAGCTGTTCTCACAATGGTGTATACAGCCCTGCACCAAAGCCACTCAGCCTTGAGGCCTCATGACATGTTGTTTGTCAACGTAAGTACTGCACACAGTGCATACTACGTTCCTGCAACACTTCTGTGTCTTCAATAGTGCATACTACGTTCCTGCAACACTTCTCCGTCTTAAATAGTGCATACTATGTTGCTGCAACACTTCTCTGTCTTCAATAGTGCATACTATGTTCCTGCAACACTTCTCTGTCTTCAATAGTGCATACTACGTTGCTGCAACACTTCTCTGTCTTCAATAGTGCATACTATGTTCCTGCAACACTTCTCTGTCTTCAATAGTGCATACTACGTTGTTGCAACACTTCTCTATCTTCAATAGTGCATACTACGTTGCTACAACACTTCTCTGTCTTCAATGGTGTATATTGTGTTCCTGCCACACTTTTAATATACTGTGTGGCCCTGCAGCCCTGCACCAAAGCCACTCTGCCTTGAGGTCTCATGACAGGTTGTTTGTCAACATAAGTACTGCACACAGAATAACTTCATATATACATGCACGGTGGTGTGTATCTCTGTCTTCAATGGTGTATACTATGTTGCTGCAACACTTTTAATATATTGTGTGGCCCTGCAGGCCTGCACCACAGCTACTCTGCCTGGAGGGCCTCACGCATGACAAGCTCACTCTCGGTCTCGGCCTCTACAGTCAGCTGCAACAGCACAATGGTGACCTTTATCTGATATAAAAGCTACTTTAAATCAATCACCAATGACAATAGGACTTGCAATAAGTAAATCAATACTTAGGTTAAACTTTTAAAGTCTCTCAGCTTTTCCTTCACTGCTGGGGTCTTGATGAGGGGGTGGGGGGTGTAAGCTATTGGGGTGGGGAAGTGAAAGGCAACAAGTGGGTGGGGGGTTAAGCTATTGGGGTGGGCAGGTCAAACGCAGCAGGGCTCCATCTGATTTGCCAAACAATGTGATATGTGAAGCTCAACAGCATAGCTCATTAGCTTATTACACAAATGTATCACATGTAACACCATGCAGGCCTGCACCACAGCCACTGTGCCTGGAGGGCCTCACGCATGACAAGCTCACTCTCGGTCTCGGCCTCTACAGTCAGCTGCAACAGCGCTACTGAAACCGCTGAAGTGGCTCGAAAGACACGGTGCAGGAAGTGTAGTTAAGCAGTCGCCCCCATCAACCGCGTTTCTCTCTTGCCTTCGATGCTGAGCTTGCTTCAATACAGCTGCAAGACACTGGCTTCATGCACTTTATATGGTGTTCAATACATCATCTACTGTACCTTTTTTCTATATTGCTCTACAATCAATACTGCTCTCGACCTCTTGATCTTTAAAAAGCTTGTGAAAACCCTTCTTTTTCCGAGACTGCTTCCCTTCCTAACAAAACTAAATATTACTGACCAACTCTTTTTCCCAAGTGCCAAGTGCTTGTATAAGTCTGTGTGTGTAGGGGGTATGTGTGTCTGTAGTGTTTCTGCTCTGGGAAATGTACTTAAGGCACATGAATCTCCTTGTGTGTGTGTGTGTGTGTGGGGGGGGGGTAGTCTGTTTACTCTGTGTTCCTCTACACCTCTATTAGCTTATTATGTCCTTCTTTTGTAAGCCACTTTGGATAAAAGCGTCTGCTGTAATTTATCAATAAAGTTCATTCATCTATCCCTCCATTTATCTATTTACAGTATCTATCTATCTATCTATCTATCTATCTACAGTATCTATCTACAGTCTCTATCTATCTATCTATCTATCTATCTATCTATCTATCCATCTATCTACAGTATCTATCTATCTACCTATTTCATCCATCTATTTATTCCATCCATCCATCCATCCATCCATATCACTCTATCCATGTATCCATCCCTGCATCTTGCGGTCTTACCTTCGATGCTGAGCTCAAAGCAGATGTGGCAGAAGGACAGTGTCCCCGTGTCTGTCTCCAGCTTGCACACGCTGCAGATGTTGTCATCGTTCAGGTCTATGTTCACAAACTGCTCCTCTTCGTCCATGCTGTTCCTGCCCACACAGACAGACAGCAAAGGGAAAACATGAGGGGGAGTGAACACCTTGACAGGGCAAGGTCCATTTTGTTTTTGTTTTTTTTAGACTACCTGAATAAACCATTTATTCAAGGAAATGCACTTAAGTGACTGACTGACTAAGGGTCTTAGATGTAGGGGTCGTAGATTTGCTCTTGACATTGGTGGGGACCTTTTAACCCCCCCCCCCCCCCCCAACCACAACCACAGATCTTTTTTTTTTTTGAGGGGCTTAAATTATTGGTGGGACAAATCAGTGATTGCTGGATATTGATGGGGACACAAAACATGAGGGGCAGTGAGCACCTTGACAGGGCAACGTTTATTTTGTTTGTTTTTTGAATAACCCCTTCATTCAAGGAAATCCACTTAAGTGACTGACTGACTAAGGGGTCTTAGATGTAGAAAGGATTTACACCAGTGTCATGAAACTCTTTATTTAACTTTATTTATTATTTTATTGTATTTTATTTATTTATTTTTTGTTTTAGTGACGTCTTCAGATAACTGTTATGAGTAAATGGTTAGGCCCTACATGTGTTTGTTTCTCACAAAGAACTGGCCTACTTTCCAGCAGCCAGACACGTGTTCACTGCTACTGAGTGCTCTACCCACCAGCGTAGCTAAGCCTGCGGTTTGGTCATTCATTAGCTACGCTCGTCAATTAGGACAACCTGAATGGCCTTCTGTGTACACAGTAAATTAGTTTACGTTGGGTGTATGTACGGCCTTCTTTCTTTGGGAAACGTGGCAACAGGCAGCCGACCGCCTAATTTCTTAAAATCATACAGATTTGTGGAAGGTGCAACCAAATTATAGCCAACATGCTAAAAACAAGTACTGTAGTGTCAAGTCGCATTACAGGTGCAATCTGGTGCACTTTACGCATATGTACAATTTTTTAAACATAATGTTGGGACATAACAGTACTGTAAAGAATTACAATTACTGAAGAATTACAATTGCGTTTGGTCAATGTACTGTTATATAGTTATCAGAGATAAAATGTTTTGAAGTTAAAGTTAGAGACTGATAAGTCTTTGAAGACGGGTTCGGCTAGAGTGGTTTATTAGCTACTTATAAATAAAACTATGACTGCACGTGACTGTGTTAGTTTTCACAAACAACTTTCATAGCTTAAAGTGAAGAAATTTGGGTGGCAAACGAACACCTTACTGCTGAAATGTACAGAAAGCACTCAAACAACAGCGTTGTTCTCACTAGTAAAAAAAAAAGCTTGCTAACATGTTACAGAAAAGCCATTTGGCCCTGTGTTGTTTTTAACACGGTGATGTGACCACAGAACAGCATTATGTAACTCTATCGACTAGTTGTGAGTACATGTGTGTTAATTCTTTGACAAGACCAAACACTGTTAAAATCAACTTTAGGATCATTCGAGAGATCTAACTAGACTGGAAAACAAACATGGTTGAGGTGGTGTACACTGTCTCTTTAACTTCGTTACCTACCCAGGTCACTAATACCTAGGTTCTGGAATAGTAATGTATACAATCAATGGGTGTTTCACAAAAAAGGTATGCAGCTGACGCCAAACAATAAAAATAATTTGGCGAGTTTAGAAACGATACCAAAATAAACAATTGACAAGGGATTATTTCACCTACTGTACGTCAACACTAGTGTACTTATTCAGCTGGATAACGAAATAGCTCGTCATTTAAGGTTAACGTTAAAAGAGCAAAAGTTTGCCAGCTAGGTTGACACGATGGTGAAATTATTTTATGCACTTCATGTGTGATTTTAATCCATGTCACTGTTCAGACACGCAAGCTCTATCAACAGCTAAAGGAAGTACACTATTGTGTTAGGGTACGCTTTCATCCACACTTGTTTCTTGACTAAACCATCACAAAAAACGGTTGTTAATGTTACTGACACGTTAGCTGAATATAGTCTTTTTAAAAGAAACATGCCAAATATATTCATAAAAGAAGACCGTCAGATAACGTTGTAGATGTTAGCTCTCTGGAACCGTTATGAGCTAAGTTGTCGTTTACACAAAGACAACAAATATCGCATGTAACTATCGTGTGTTTGCTGGATGACTAGCAAGAAACGAAGAGCTAGCTAAATAAACAAATAACGTTAACTGAGATGAACCAAAGACCCAGCTAGACTAGCGGGATAGTTAGCTCACTGGTAGGCTATGGCTATGTAACGCTGTAGCAAGTTAGCAATCTGTTGTTGGCTTAGGACTAACGTTACAACGGTGACCGTTATCTGATATAAAAGGTACTTCAAATCAATCAACAACCTCAATGATTACAAAGTTCATCATGGTTCCTTCGTACTACTCTAAAGTAACATGTAATCTCACCTTATACGACTCCTGAATAGCGGTCTCCGGACCTTCCTCCCGTTAACACGCATGCATCAGTTTTGTTATTGAAAGCGCGCAGGCCCGCAGCCACAAGTAGTCGACTGACTGTGAAGCTCGAGGGGTGGACACTTCTCACACCGCAACGGGAAAAACCATTACGCAACAACAACACAACGTTTACGTTCCTCTCCAAAAAGCTTTTGGTCTGATAAGCGTCTAGCCTTGCCTAGAACATTGTATTATTGTAACTTCTGACCAGAGATCCATAAACAATGTTTCAAACTGACAACAGGCCTATCAGCATAAGACCTTTACAATATTGTTGTTGATATTAGAATTTATCTGCCATTCATTACATTGTGATTCTACAATTGTCATTCATAAACATAAGTCAAAGACCACTAAACTGTGTTCAGTGGAAATACGTGAGTTTATTCTAAATTTGATCTTACTGATGTGGTTTATTTCAATTTATAGCTGATGTTGGGTACCATGGACATTCTCCTTTACCATTCACTCTTCTTAAAATAGATCTTCTGACTTTTGACAAAAGAAAAACCTCTTAGTAGACCGGGCCAGAGACTTTCGACTTTGACTAGGCCTACTTGAGTAAAGATTGTGTGGCTCTCAAGGACTGTTTTTCCTGGCGTGCCAAGTGAGGAATTCCATTAGAGATTTTTTTTATTGATGAGATACAGCCAACAATACGTCACCATTATTTGCATGAACGGAATGAGAACTACCTGAAATACAGAGAGACATTGATTATTGACATTGATTATTCTCTCCATACAAATCTTCTTCTTCTTCTTCTTCTTCTTCTTCTTCTTCTTCTTCTTCACCAAACCCATGTCCACAAGGAGGCGCAAATGCCCAAATTGTTGTGTGTGTTGTCATCCACAACGAAAATATTTCAGGTCAAGTTTGATCATGTCAGATTCTTGGAAAATATGACGACAAAAATCCATATGTCCTGAAATCGGACAGAAATTATAGCCAACACATTTGTGGCACACAGAATGCAGTTATTTTTACTAGAATTTATTAAACATGAAAAAATGATGACATGAAGTTAGTATGACGTTTACGAATCAAAATTAAGGTATCAACACGGCATTTAAAAAAACAAGGGGTTTCCTCCAAGCCTCTTTGTGTTTGTTCATGAGTAACTTTCCATGAGATCAATGGTGTGTGGAGGCCACCGTGTTGGATCGTAAATCAGGACCGTGTCAATCCTCCTGTGCACCCACACACACAGTAAAGAAATGCCTACGTGCTTCAGCCTGCCCGGGACTCCTTCCTCCTGTGACAGGCCTGGCCGAACGGGTTCTGTCGGTTTCTTGGAAATCAGGGATTAGGGATGCACTCGCTCTCCTAAAAAACCTCCTACTGCTTCTGTGCTTGTTTTCCTCCTTTTGCTGTGGACGTATTTGTGCTCAATGACAGGACTGATCAGTGCTAGGTAGCAGTATAGTAGTTGCTAAATACAGTTGGGGTCATTAGGTTTAGGTAGGCCTACATACCCTGGCAGAATTGATGATTTCTTAACCATGGTAATGGTGTGGCACCACAGTCGATAAGTACAGTTACTCACAAGTTTACATACCCTGGCAGAACCCTCCTGCTGCTCTGCTCTTGTTTTCCTCCTTTTGCGGAGGACGCAGTTGTGCTCATTTAGGTACAGTGGCAGAGTTGATCAGTGCTAGGTAGCGGTGTAGCTCTTACATACAGTATACTTATTATATATAGTATATATTCTTATATACAGTCTATGCGGTGTAGTTGCTAAATACAGTTGTGCTCATAAGTTTACATACCCTGGCAGAATTGATGATTTATTCTTAACCATTTTTCAGAGGGTCATTTGGCTGTTTCACCTCACATGTTTACGATAGGCCTATATTTTCACATATTTACCTAAATGTTTTTGGTGTTATAAAGGAGTGTCTATCAGAGGTGTGAATCCCGTGTTTAGAAAGTAAAAACCCTGCCATGTTTTCTTTCCAACACAGGTGACTTCACTATGTAGCTGATCTACTACCTGTCTTGAGTGCTCATTACAATCAGCTGATTCAGAGCTGGTTGGATCAAATTTGTGGCAGGGTTTTTAGTTTCTGAACCCGGGATGGCCACCTCTGTCGCCTGAGATGGGCTGATCAGTGTTGTCACATGTTCTTGTATCTGTCCTCTGTCTGCTCTTTGACCTTTTACACAACCTTATCACATCCTTGAGAGACGTGACCTCAGAAAGGACAAAGCACATGTCCCCTTGCCCCCATTTACTCACATTAGGCTGCATTCATAAAGTGCCTCTCTGGGCCCTTAGAGCGCTCTCTGGCACTTTTAAAGCTGTTCGTAAATTCAGAGTGCTTATAGAACTAGTGTTAGTCACTCTGCGTCTCTCTCTCTCTCTTTCTTTCTTGTCAGTTGGAGTCGGAGTGTCACATCACTTAACACCACGGCAGCTTCCAGCAGTGACTGCTTCAGGCCAGACGCTACTGTTCCAGAGGAGAAGGTGTTTATCACCTGCCACTCTTTGTGAATGAGTAAGCACACGTACCCACACATAACAAAGAGTAGTCTTAGGACAGCAAGCACACGTCCCTTAACATAGGAAAGAGTAGTCTTAGGACAGCAAGCACACGTACCCACACATAACAAAGAGTAGTCTTAGGACAGCAAGCACACGTACCCACACATAGGAAAGAGTAGTCTTAGGACCATAAGCACACTTACCTGAACACAGGAAAGAGTAGTCTTAGGACAGCAAGCACACTTACCTGAACACAGGAAAGAGTAGTCTTAGGACAGCAAGCGCACTTAACCCCACATAACAAAGAGTAGTCCTAGGACAGCAAGCACACTTACCTGAACACAGCAACGAGTAGTCTTAGGACAGCTGACAGTCAGACCTTCCAGAGTGGTGGTGAGAATGTGATTACACTTGTTGATTTAAACGTGTTACTCTGAGAGCAATATATAATGCCACACTGTGATGTTTATAAATAAATAAATTAAAAGACCTGAACATAACCAAGAGTAGTCTTAGGACAGCTGACAGTCAGTCCCTAAAGAGTGGCGGTGAGAATGTGATTACACTTGTTGACTTGATGATTATGGGCACAAGCAGGAACTGTCAACAGCACCCGAATTAACTTTCTTGGCGCTATCAAGCCGCAACAAATGCTGTCTTGTGTTTTTTTCCTGCCAAACTGTTGAAGCACTTTGAGCTACATCTTGGATGAATTGTGCTATATAAATACAGTATTATTATTATTATTAAATGTGATACTCTCGGAGCAATATATAATACCACACTGTAATGTTTATAAATGAATCAATTAATTAATGAATTAATTAATTAAAGGCTAAAATGCAAAAGCCTTAAAATGCAAATGATTTCGACAAACTTGATGATGGATGCAAATCTGTGCCACTCTCCTGAAATCATCTTGTGACCTACGGCTATATTTGTATTTGCACAGACAAGAATGCTGCTGATGACAGACATTAAGGTGTGTTTACCTTTCGTCAACATTTTACTTTCTCTGCACTATGGAACTGTGATGGGAGACTCACCATTCTGTTATATGATTCAGAAAAAAATATTTCTCAGACAGATATTTCTCAAATAAGAGGTAACTGTTGCCTTAATTTTCAATTAGTAACTTCCCCAGAATGGTTGTGAAACAACTTTCAACAACTTTCTTTTTTTCCCCTGAAGCAAGCTACTGTTTAAATAAGTTTGCATGTGATGTTGCATTTGTGAGGTAGCTACCCCTGAACCAAACTACCTTTTAAATAAGTTTGAATGTGACCTTCCATTTGTGGAGTAGCTACTGACATCTTAGCCTAGTGACCCCACATACATCCTCCTCTGGTCTAACATCTTCATGAAATGTGTGAGAAATGACACAGACGAGGCCGTTTAACGTTAAATACATGTAATGTATTTCTTTGTAATGAATAAAAAAGTGAAACTGTGCAAACACTATAGATAGAGGACAGATATTGTAGACAGATAATGTAATATAAAATCACGAGTAGCTTACTGTCAATAACAATCAGGTATGAATATAAAAATAATAATACAGCGAAACAAAGAATAATTTTTGACCGAATATGAGGCTAACTACATGCATGCAATTAAACACATACACAGACAGGTGAACACTGTGTCATACACAGACACACTCACACACACGCACACACATCCATGCACGCACGCACGCACATACACACATGCATCTACATTCTCCCATATTTCTATAACATGGTCCTAAACAGTCCATCAGTCTCTGACAATACTGCCGGTAACAGCATTCTAGAATGTTGTGAGCTTTGTCCAGATTTGCCATCACTGTGGGTGTGAGATACTGAAAGTGACATCATCGGGTACTTTCCAAATTATACTCTTGATGGATCAACCGGCACCATGTGGGGTGAATAGACCACAAAATACATCTGAGTTCATATAAGTAGTCATGGGCCATGATGTAAAAAAAACAGGGATCTGAAGCAGTCCAAAATGGCCAGGCAGTTAGTAATGCACTGATGAGGAAAAAAGAAACAATTATAATCCTTTTGTTGTTATATACATGTGATATAAACAAAGAGTTGTTGGCGTCCATTGTGAGGAAACTGCAAATGGCTTCCGGATGACTAGCAAAAGCCTCAGGCATTTCCGGGAGGCATTCTCTGAAGAGTATACTGTATACTGCTGAGCGACATAAACAAACTAATTACAGTATGTACATCAATCTCCCATTCACACATCCACACAGCTGTCCCGTCAGGAGGAAGTGAAGTCCACCTCTTGTTTTGCAGTCTGTGATTAGGTAAATTTACAGGGCAGGGCTAAAGGGTGTGTGCATGTGTGTGTGTGTGTGTGTGTGTGTGTGGGTGTATTTGTGTTTGTGCCATTGTTTCTGTGTGAATGTGTGTGTGTGTGTGTGTGTGTGTGCATGTGTGTATTCGTGTTTGTGCCATTGTTTCTGTGTGAATGTGTGTGTGTGTGTGTGTGTGTGTGTGTGTGTGTGTATGTGTTTGTGCCATTGTTTCTGTGTGAATGTGGGTGTACATGTGTGTGTGTTTGGCAGGGTTGGTTGTTGTCTCTATAGTCTGTGGTATCTGGCTGCCCCCCCTGGCCCCCCCCGACACCACCCTCCCAAATCCCTGTGGCCTCCTCTCAGCAATGAGCAGAGGAACACAGCGCTCCAGCTCCGCCCCCCACCCCCACCTCCGGCGACTCTCCTATGCCCTTCTCAGTCAGTTTCAGGATGAGGACCCTCCTCTGCAGCGGCAGGGTATGAACCCCCCCATGAGCCCCCCCCAGCGGTGACCCACCATCCTCCTCATGCTCTGGGAAGGCGGAGGCGAGAGGAGAGGCCATAGGTGAGGCCAATGGCGAGGGTGAGGCCAAAGGCGAAGTCGAGGCTGAGTGTGAGGCCAAGGGCGAAAGGCAGGGGGAAGGCGAGGGCAGCGGAGAGGCAGAGGCGGAGTGGGGCGGCGTCGGTAACTCCACGCCGTGACTCAGCAGCAGGCAGATGACGCTGGTGTGCCCCCCCCTGACGGCGAGGTGCAGCGGCGTGAGCCCGTGCTCGTCCTGAACGTGCACCGCCTCCGGCCAGGCGGTCAGCAGCTCCCGCACGACCTCGCAGTGACCTTCCTCAGACGCCAGGTGAGCGGCGGCTTTCAGGGCACGGGTCACACTCCTGGGGTCAGCGTTGGCCTCCAGCAGCATGCGTGTGGTGGGCAGGTGTCCTCTCTGGGCGGCCAGGTGTAGCGGCGTGAAGCCGAGGGCCGTGCGAGCCTGGATGTCCGCCCCGTGTTTTACCAGCAGCCGCGAGCAGCTCGTGTGTCCCGTCTCCGCGGCTACGTGGAGCGGCGTGTAGAGCCCGTCGGCGTGGAGGTGGACGCTGGCGCCCAGCTCGACCAGGATGCGGGCCACACGGTACTGCCCCCTCTTGGACGCCAGGTGTAAGGGCGTCTGGCCGTCGGTCGTCTGGCCGTCCACGTCGGCCCCCGACTGCTTGACCAGCAGCTTGACGATCCCGAGGTGACCCTGCCAGGCCGCCAGGTGTAGCGCCGTCCAGTCGTCTTTCCCCCTGATGTGGACGTCCACACCTTTGCTCAGGAGGACCCGGACCACCTGCTCCTGACCGTGGTGACAGGCGATGTGGGCGGGGGTGCGGCCCTGAGCGTCGGCCTCGTTGATGGACGCCCCGCGCTCCAGCAGCAGCCTGGTCAGCACCTCGTCTCCGTTCTGCGCGGCGAAGTGGAGCGGCGTGTACTGGTCCTCGTCCTTGGCGTTGACGTTGGTGGTCTTGCGTCCGAGCAGCACCTCGGCGATGCCCTTGAGGCGTTTCTCGACGGCCAGGTGGAGGGGCGTGGCGGTGCGGGAGTCCGGAAGGTTGGGGTTGACGTTGCTGAGAAGCAGGAACTTGACGGCCTCCTCGTTGGCGAGCCCCACGGCGTAGTGGAGCAGGCTGCCCCCGCCCTCCAGGAGGAGGTCCACGTCCTGGGGCTGCAGGATCTTCATCAGCTTGGCGATGTCCTCCGTACGGATGGCCTCGCAGAGTTTACGCCTCTGCACCTCACATGAGTCTGCACATGAAGCACACAAGACATCAAGGCTTAGAGGTCATCACTGAAAACATGCCTTATACTTCTGCATTCAAAATAGGCTCCAGGGTTGCTGACCCCCAAGTAATATGAGCCCAAAATAGAATAGAATAGAATAGAATAGAACATAAACTATTTAACGTGAAGCAATAGAACATCAATGGGACCTTATGGGTGAAACATGTAGTCAGTGCTTAAGTCAACTACAGGAAGAATTACTACATTTAAAATAGGCTGCAGGGTTGCTGGCCTCCAAGTAATATGAGCCCAAAATAGAATAGAATAGAGCAGAACCAAACAGAATAGAATAGAAAATAGTAGAATAGAATAGAGTAGAATAGAATAGAGTACAGCGGTGTAGAATAGAATAGACCAGAGTAGAATAGAATAGAGCAAAACATACTCTATTTTACTAGAAATATAGTATTATATTGGAAATATACTCTTCTCTTTAATAGAATACAATGTCTTTTATTGTCACTATACACATGTACAATGACACTTGAAAGCAAGACAGCCAAGTTACCACTGACTAACCATTTGCGGCGCTCTCCTTCTCAAAGGACAGAACAGAGTAGAATAGAATAGAATAGAATGTCTCTTATTGCCACTAACCGTTTGCGGCGCTCTCTTAAGAATAGAGTAGAACAGAGTAGAGTAGAGTAGAATAAAACAGAATAGAACAGAATAGAATAGATTAGATTAGAATAGAATGTCCCTTATTGCCACTAACCGTTTGCGGCACTCTCCTTCTCGAAGGACAGCGTGATGGACCCTTGCGAGGAGAAGGCGGAGTCCACTGAGGAGATGCCGGACAGCCTCTTGCTGGTGTTGTCCTTGCTGGGCAGACAGTCCTCCTTGACGGGCCCAAAGCTCCGGGATATCCCAGAGTCCAGCTGGCTTAGCAGCTCAGACAGGCTGTAGTCCTTCTCCGGCAACATGGCCGACTTTGGCCTCACCGGCTTTTGCTCTTTGGCCTGGAAGGAGAGAGAGCAGGAAAACAGAAGATGATGTCACCTCCTTATGCGCTTTATACGGAGTCTCACACACACACACACACACACACACACACACACACACACACACACACCAGTTGCCCATAAAAATGGATCTGGCTCTCTGCTGATGTCACTCCTTATACACTTTATGCAGAGTCTTATCTAAAGTTGTGCTCAATATGTGAAAGTATAGGGCAACATGGCCGACTTTGGCCTCAGTGGCTTCTGCTCTTTGGCCTGGAAGGAGAAAGAGCGGGAAACCGCAAGCTGACGTCACCCCTTATACGCCTTTATATGGAGTCACACACACACACACACACACACACACACACACACACACACACACACACACACACTTTGTCTTGTGACTAAATCTCTTGCTCTTAAGCTGACGTCACCCTTTATACAGAGTCTTATCAACAGTGGTGCCCAATGTGAAAGTATAGGCCTATCTCAAACATGTGAGTTCAAGGTCTCTTCAAGGAAACATGATATTTCAACAAGGGGGTCGTAAATCACTCTGAGAAGACAACTACATTGATGCTTCTGCTATTGAGACTTTAAAATTCAGTTAATCTTTTGTTGATATTGTTTTAGGCTATATGAAGAAAAAGTAAGTCACTGAAAGATGCCTTGAACAAACCTTTGAGAAGTGAAAATAACACTTTCTGCACTGTACAGTTGGGCTCATAAGTTTACATACCCCTGCAGAATTGATGATTTCTTAACCACTTTTCAGAAAATATGACTGATAACACAACAACGTTTCTTTCACTCATGGTTAGTGCTGGCTGAAGCCATTTATTGTCAAACACCTGTGTTTACTTATTAACTTATTTAAATCATAATGACAACAGAAAGTACCCAAATGACCCTCTGAAAAATGGTTAAGAAATCATTAATTCTGCCTGGGTATGTAAAACTGCACAACTGTACTTATCGACTGTGCTGCCACAACATTAACTGCAGTTAAAGTATAATTTGATTTGGTTATATTAACCGGGGGATTGTGATGAGGCATGAAAAAGATGAAGTCACACAGTGGTTAATGTTTATTATATAACGATCATTCAGCAGGTGTTTCACCGGCTATGTGGAAGCTGTTTTCTCCGGTAAATGTTTGCACAAACTAGTCAAACAATGCTGCAAGACAACATTTTTGGGAGGTGAAGTAGCACACACACACACACACACACACACACACACACACACACAAAGCATGTTTATGTGCTTGCAGACAGACAGAAGTGTGACATTGTTATTGCCAAATCACTTATCAGCAGTGCAGACCCACTACAGACCTGTGAGAGGAACAAAGTCTTCTACAGAAATAGAAGAAAGAAAGAAAGAAAGAAAGAAAGAAAAGGATGAAGGAAAAGCAAAAAAGGAAGAAAGAGAGATAGAAAGAAAGAAAGGAAGGAAGAAAGAAAGAAAAAAAAGAAATCCAGACAGACAGAAAGAACAAAAGAAAGACAGAAAAACAGCAAGAAAGAAATAAATAAATAAAGAAAGAAAACAAAAGAAAGAAAGAAAACGGGGAAGAAAGAAAGACAGAAAGAGAAAGGCTAAAGAGAGGGGTCATTGTGAGCATAGTGTACCTGGTCAGCAGGTGTTGGTGTTGGGCAGGGGCTGGTGTGGAGCTCAGAGGTGGAGCCCTTGTTGTCCTCCTGTGGCCTAGAGTACAGCTCCTCAGCCTCAGACGTAATCGCTAAACACAGCCCAGTAAACACACACACACACACACACACACATTTCACACACACACATGAACGAACACACACACGAACACACACACAGAGGATTAAAGAAAATTCGTATAAAATAAACTTTGGGTATGTTATAATGATGATAACTGGTCGGGTCAGCCTAGTAAGCAACATCAAAGCCTGACAGAGGCTCGGTGGAGCAGAGGCTAAGCTAACCGAAGCTAATCTATGCTAAGATAACCGAGGCTAAGCTTCCCACCCCCACCCTCTTCATGGATCACTTAGTCAGCTAACTGGGCCCACTCAGCCCTTTGTTTAACTAACATGATTGATGGATGATGGCAGATTAGATAGACCATCATATGATACACTTTATGTCCATAAGCGTGGCTGTGTGTGTGTACGTGCACAGGCGCATGTGTGCATGTTTTAGTTTAAATTGCACATTTGTGTCTGGTGAAACGCAATTTCAATCCTCTGTGTAATGCTTGTTACATAGTGAATTGACAATAAACAGTGGCAATCACTGAGCATCAGGACATTGCAATAAAATGGACCAATAGAAAGCCAGCAGATAGCCTCCACAACAAATTTGACTATTAGACCGTTCTTACAGCTTTGCCTTAGTAGGGCAGTGTTGCCATCACTAGTTTTACACATACGCAGTGCTATCCAGCTCTTGGACCAATAGTGCTCATGGAATCAGGAATGTTCTGGAAAGCAGACCCCTCCCACACACACAGCCCATCATCGGCCACCAAAGTCAATCCTCCCTCCCAACCCCCAACTGCACTTTAAGCGCTTTATGACCCCCCCTAACCCCTCACCCCATCACCCATTCTACCTCTGCCCTTCATCAGGCAGCCATCTCCAAACTGCATTTTACGTACTTTACTCCCCCCTTTCCTTACACAGTTTTAGACTAACAATTACCAATTTTACTGCATGTCCTACTCTACCCAGTATGTATATGCATGTGACAATAAATCATCCTTGTATCCTTGTATTATACTACTATAACTTTACTATTCCAGCACAAAGATGTCTCAGGCAAGCTCCTTGTTCTAGAAAGCAGACCTATCGCTAGTTTTACACATAAGCAGTGCTATTTGGCTCTTGGGCCAGTAGTGGCCATGGAATGAGGAATGTTCCGGAAGGCGGCCTTACCCTGGAAGCTGGGCCTGGCGCTGGGGGAGTCTGCCCAGCACCTCTGCATGAGGGCCATGAAGCCGGCGCAGGCGGGGGGGCGGCTGCGGGGGATGGCGGCCATGTCGGGACGGGCCCCCTTCACCACCTTCACCATGATGTGCAGGATGTTGTTCTCTCCTGCGGATAGATCGACCAGTCAGTGGAGAACAGCATACCATTAAAACACCATTAGAACACACCATTAAAAGTCTATTAAAGTCACTGGAAGCCCTTTATTGTCACAAGTACGAAATTAGCCGAAATTGTGGCACATGAGGAAAGGGGAGGCGAAAAAAAGCCCCCTTCACCAGGATGTTGTTCTCTCTTGCAGATGAATCAATGGACGACAGCACACCATTGAAAGTCTGCTAAAATCATTTGTGTAGACATTTGTGTAGTATTTTAAGCCCTTTATTGTCACAAATACCAGCGAAATTAGCCATCGACCCATCCAACATACATGATGTGACAAGGAGGTAGGCAGAATGGGAAGACAGGGATGTAGAAGAAATACAGCATCACATGAGGAAAGGGGAGGAGAAAAAAGCCAACCCCCAGACTATGCTACTATGGGCAGTACATAGTGTGAGAAAGGAAAAAAATCACAACATTTGTTTTATAATATAGCTATTTAGTTACATGACCTCTTCTCTCCGTAGGTCTTTTATAGCTAAACTAGTGCACTAGCAGCTACTGCCAAATGTTTCAATGGCTGTTTCATGTTTAAACACATTTAATTTGAAAAAAAAAGGATCGGAAAAAAACATCTGATTCCACCGAATGATATGCTATCACTGCTGACCAGTCACCTACAAAGTGATGCCAGAAAGTTTATAAGATTCCACCTGTGTGTGTGTGTGTGTGTGTGTGTGTGTGTCAGCACTGTGGAATGTGCATCCATCCCTGTTCTGAAGGCTTGTTTGCTCACACAGGTTGTTGTGTTGTGAATGGCACCTATTGTGCAAACCAGAGCAAACAAAGAGGAAGTTGGCCAGACAAAATATGGCCTCTATTCCGACTCCATCATGGCAGCCTGATTAATGGCCGATGGACTGATAAAGAGTGGCATACTTCTTAAGACCCAGCAGTGGATTCACACATCACTTTAGTTCTTCACACAACCTTGACTGATATAATAATATAATGTATATGTGACCTTGCCAAACTGTAAAGCACTTTGAGCTGCATCTTGTATGTATGAACTGTGCTATACAAGTAAAGGTTGTTATTATTATTATTATTATTATTATTATTATTATTATATAATTGGGGAGGGGGGGTGTAAGTTGAAGATTTAGCCATTCTAGATTTAGCCATTTACTCCCTGCTCATGTCCTTCCCAAACGCGTCCTGACTGACCCCATTACCGGCCGGCTGGCTGGCTTGTCACCGGACTGGAGGTATTTGGAAAATGCCAAAGTCTGTGGCTGGCCAATGATTTACCAAGGCTGGCTGAAAGACACCGCCTCATTGGCTGGTTGGGTGGAGGCTTTGTTCATCTGGCCAATCATTTACCAAGACTGGCTAAGGGGACGCTGCCTCATTGGCTGGTCAGGTAGAGTCTTTGTTTAGCCAGGCAGAGTTGCTGAGCTGGCTGATCTGCCTCCCAGAAAATCCCCCCCTCCTTGTTGGTGCCCACTTCTCACTTGGCACCATCAAATAAGCTGCCACTGAGGGCATCTGATACCCCCAGAGGGGCACAATGCCCCCCCCCACCTGCCAACCTATGTACACTTCGTCACCTGATCTAGGGGAGGGGGGCGGGGGGTACGAGGCAAACAACACTGAGAAAGTCATAGGACCCGTGCCTCTTATGCAGCCACAGGACCCGTGCCTCTGTTGTGGTTGCAGCATATTATAGGGAAGCTGGGCGCTGGACACTGGAAGCTGTCTCAGCTGGTATTGTGAAGATGGCGCAGACACAGCTTCACACTTCAATGTCATCAGACCAACTACACATACACATACAACTGCACACACACACACACACACCGGGGATGAAAATTGCCACGAACCACCAGCCAAATGCTGGTAAAATATAAAGGTGGGTGGTAAAACTCGGACAGAAAATAACACCATTCAAAAATGGTGAAAATTTTCAGCATTTATTTTTTTATCTTGCAAAGTTAGTTTTCCACCCCTGACACACACACATACACATGCACGCACACACACACACACACACACACACACACACACACGTACACAAATTGTATTAGTATAGTATACAGTTGTCTTACCTTGATATGGTTTCTTTTGCGTCAGAATGCCCCAGATTACGATGGCAAAACTGCAACAGAAAAACAGAATGTAAGACTAGTGACCACAACACCTCAGTTTGATACCCATGAGAGGCTGTGTTTAAAAAAGTACAGTACAGGCCAAAAGTTTGGACACACCTTCTCATTCAACTCATTCTCTTTGTTTTCATAACTTTTTACATTGTAGATTCTCACTGAAGGGATCAAAACTGTGAATGAACAAAAAACTGTTAGGTCTTAACCTTCTTCCTAAGTAGAAAATTCCACATGTGTTCATTTATAGTTTTGATGCCTTCAGTGAGAATCTACAATGTAAATAGTCATTAAAATAAAGAAAACACATTAAATTAGAAGGTGTGTCCAAACTTTTGGCCTGCACTGCATGCATGTGTCTTCAGAAACATGAGGGCATAGAGTGAGCATAAACGCAAGCGCAGGTGAGATTTATTGCTTTTTTACACATTTAATCCTTATTTGTATGGGCCACTCCAGGTGTGTCCAAACTTTTGGCCTGTACTATATATGGTCCTTCGTTCTTCACTGTTCTTCACTGTTCTTCATCAGATGGCCCAGTGAAGTTCTCCTGTGTGGAGAACATCATCTCACCTGTAGACGTCGTGTTTGGTGTCGGAGACCCGGTCCTTCTCGATGATGCGTTCGGGCGGCAGGTAAGCGATGGTGCCGCAGAAGCCATCACGACTCATGTCGTCATTCTGGGAGAAGCCATTCCACCTGGCCAAACCAAAGTCTGAAATCTGGACATCAGAAGCAGAGAGAGAGAGAGAGGGAGGAAGGGAGAGAGAGAGAGAGAGAGAGAGAGAGAGAGAGAGAGAGAGAGAGGGAGAGAAGGGGAGAGAGACAGACAGAGGGAAAGAAGAAGAGAGAGACAGTGTAAAAGAAAGAAAGAAAGAAAGAGAAAGAAAGAAAAAGAAAAAGAGTAAAAAAAGACAGAACAGCTGATGTCATTATTGATGATCAGACTGTAATAGTGCTACTAAATCAACTCTTTATGCAGGTGCCTCATGCTTGTATAAGTCTGCATGTGTAGGGTGTGTGTGTGTCTGTAGTGTCCCTGCTCCGGGGAAACTTACTTAGGCACATGCATCTCCCTGTGTGTATGAGGGTAGTCTGCTTACTCTGTGTTCCTCTACACCTCTGTTAGCTTATTATGTCCTCCTTTTGTAAGTCGCTTTGGATAAAAGTGTCTGCTAAGTGTAATGTAATGTAATGCAAGTCGCTTTGGATAGAAGCATCTGCTAAGTGTAATGTAGTATAATGTAATGTAATTCATAATAATGCATGTGTTACAGTTACTGTGCTGACATGCAAAGCATGTGGTCTGGGCACGCACACTTAAAAAACACAAGATATTACTCTCATTTCTTCTCTCATGATCTCCCTTAGTCTGCTAAGTGTAATGTAATGTAAAGTAAGTTGCTTTGGATAAAAGCGTCTGCTAAGTGTAATGTAATGTAAAGTAAGTTGCTTTGGATAAAAGCGTCTGCTAAGTGTAATGTAATGTAATATAATGTCATGTAATGTAAGTTGCTTTGGATAGAAGTATTTGCTAAGTGTAATGTAATGTACTGCTGCAGATTCGTGTGCACGGCAACTGTAGGACATGTCTTGCGGCTGCATTGCACTAATCCTAGGTGTGTATGCACGTGTTCTTGTGTGTGTGTGCATGCACATATGCTTGTGTGTGTGTGCATGTCCTTGCATGTAAGTGTATGTTTGTGTGTGTGAGGGGGTTTAAATTTGTGTGTGCGTGCAAATGGGTTTGCCTGTACACGTGCGCCTGTGTGTGTGTGTGTGCTTAAGTTTGTGTGCGTCAGTGTGTGTGTGCAGGTGTGTTTGCCTGCATATGTGTGTGTATGTGTGTGTGTGCTTAAATTTGTGTATGTAAGTGTGTGCTTGCAAGTGTGTTTACCTGCACATGTGTGCGTGTGTGTGCTAACGTTTGTGCGTATCAGTGTGTGTGTGTGCCGGTGTGTGTTTGCCTGCACATGTGTGTGTGTGCCTGCCGTGTGTGTGTGTGTGTGTGTGCTTTAAGTTTGTGTGTGTCAACGTGTGTGTGCATGCAGGAGTGTGTGCCTGCAGATGCGTGTGTAAGTGTGTGCGTGTGCCTGCCGTGTGTGTGTGTGTGTGTGTGTGTGTGTGTGTGTGTGTGTGAAAGTGTGTGCGTGTGCCTGCCGTGTGTGTGTGTGTGCGTGTGCCTGCCGTGCGTGTGTGTGTGTGTGTGTAAGTGTGTGCGTGTGCCTGCCGTGTGTGTGTGTTTGTGTGTGTGTGCGTGCCCCTCCCTCCCCACTGCAGCGACTTGTTCAGACGGGCCCCTGCCAGCCTGCTTACATGACATACGGGCCCCCCCTCCCCTATCCCCCCCCCCCAATCCCTCCCTCCCCCCTGGCCCTCCACCCCCGCCTGACTCATCCACTGGGATACGCACAGGGAGAAACGGTGGGAAAGTATTTTTGTTTGGCCCCCGGCTAGCCACAGAGAGGCTACGAGTGTAAAGGGAAAATGTCAGTGGTTACCCATGAGCCCCCCCCCCACCTCCCATCCCCAACACACACACACACACACACACACACATACACACACACATACACACACACACACACACACACACACACACACACACACACACACACACACACACACACACACACACACACACACACACACACACACACTCCGCCCCCCCTTCCTGCTACACAGGTACAGGTACACCATGGAACAGTGAAAAGGCACATTACCCATGCACCCCCCCCCCACACACACACACACACAACCATCCACGCCCCCCCCCACACACACACACACACACACACACCACCCTCCCCCCTCTTGCTCCACAGGTATAGGTACACCATGGAACACTGAAAGGGCACGTGGGATTGGGGATCTAATCTAATCTGTGCCGTTTATGGATCACTGAGCAGAGCTGCTTTGAATGGGTTTGTGTGGCATTATCTTTAGTGACAGTGTGGTACTCTCGAGTTTGATATTCTGATCTATGGACCGAACTAGACATACTGTACATAGTACTTTATAAAGTGAACTTTGAAATATTACATTACATTACACTTAGCAGACACTTTTATCCAAAGCCACTAACACACTTACACATTGTTTTGTAAATATCCCACAAACAAGTCATGCTTATGTTTGAATGCCATTTTTAGACATTTTTATCCAAAGCGACTTACACACTTATCACAGTGTTTTGTAAATATCCCACGAACAAGTCATGCTTATGTTTGGATGGAAATATTGTAGTCAATAAAAATAGATCACAAACAAAACCCAACTTACTTTTAATTATCTATCTTCTCTTGTACTATACTATTTATTTAATCTATGTTGTAAATATTCTTCATACATGTCTGCACTGGAGAAGGAGTTGCTTTTAATCTCATTGTCCATGTGTATAGCGTACATTGTACATGTGTCCAGTGACAAAACCAGTCATTCTATTCTATACTATTCTATTCTATTCTATTCTATTTAGGCCTATTAAATTATAGACTCCATGATAGAATGTGAACAGCTGTGTGGTTGTGTGGTTTTATTCAGAATGTGAATTATCCTTCCATAATTGTGGGGTACTACATTTTATGGGGGGTACTACCTTTCACATTTTACATTAATTACATTAATATCTCAGTACCCCCCACCCCTGCTATTTTTTGTCTCTTTGGGGGGGTACTGAGTCTTAATCAGGGGCTGCCGTACCCCCCAGTACCCCCTGTAATTCGAACTATGGTTACGGTCCACATTTCATATATATATATGTCCAGTGACAATAAAAGAGAATTCTATACTATTCTATGTATTGTTACAGACTGCACGATAGAAGGTGCAGTCCTGAATTGCTGTGAGGTGTCACCTGCTGCACAAGTGGGATAAGCATTCATGCTTGAGCGCTTGAAAATGTGGCCTTGCAATAGCAATCTCCAGAAGACTGAGCATGCCTGGCTCCTGAAGGGATAATCAATTCTATTCAAACCTACGCTGGTCGTGATGTGCGTGAGCTGGAGGCTTGGCCTTGACTCACCTTAGTGTATTGAGTGCATGTTCCCTCTTACTTACCTCTCTCCCTATTTTGTCGGTTATTAGCTCTTATTTATTATTTGCTAATTTATTTATTTGAGGTTAGCATAGTGGTCAGGCAGAATGGTACACTCAGGATAGGTAAGAACACAAATTACCTTACAGTACTTCTGTGTTGTCTTGTCTTGTACTTTAATGTTTAATGTCTTTACGCTTTAATGTTTAATGTTTTTCTTTAATGTTTGTCCAGTCTTGTCTACACATGGGACATATGTCTAGCATGTGAAGAATTGACAATAAAGAGTGAAAAATGTAGGCTGGTCTAGTAAGCATCTCTACCCAGAGACATGAGGCACTGCTGCTATAGACACAAATCCACGCTGGTGGTATTGGGGTGTGAGCTGGAGGCCTTGACTCACCTTGACGTGTTGAATGCATTGTACACAGATGGCATATAGTAAAAATCAAGTCTGGTCTAGTGAGCACCTCTACTGTACTGCTACTATAAACACACAAATCCACACTGGTGGTGGTTGTGAGTGACCTGGAGGCCTTGGCCTCGGCCGTGGCCCTGACTCACCCTGACATGGTAGTGCGCGTCCAGGAGCATGTCGGCGGGCTATTTATTATTTATTATTAGCTAATTTAGTGAGCATGTCTACTGTACTGTTACTAGAGACCACATATCCACGCTGGCTGTCTTAGCGGAGCGTAAGCTGGAGCTGCAGGCCCTCGGCCTTGGCCCTGACTCACCTTGACGTTTTAGTGCACGTCCTGGAGGATGTTGGCGGGCTATTTATTATTAGCTAATTTATTGATTTGAGGTTACCGTAGTGGTCAGTCTCTACTGTACTACTGCTATAAACACACAAACCCACACCGCTTGTGTTGGTTGGTTGTAAGCTGGAGCTGCAGGCCTCAGCCATGACCGTGACCGTGACTCACCTTGACGTGGTAGTGCGCGTCCAGGAGGATGTTGAGTGACCTTGAGTGACCTTGAGTGACCTTGACTCACCTTGACGTGGTAGTGCACGTCCAGGAGGATGTTGAGTGACCTTGAGTGACCTTGAGTGACCTTGACTCACCTTGACGTGGTAGTGCACGTCCAGGAGGATGTTGAGTGACCTTGAGTGACCTTGACTCACCTTGACGTGGTAGTGCGCGTCCAGGAGGATGTTGGCCGGCTTGAGGTCCAGGTGCAGCAGGGGCGGGCTCATGCAGTGCAGGAAGTTCATGCCCACGGCGGTCTCGTGGACGATGCGGAAGCGCAGGCCCCAGGGCAGGGGCTCGGAGGCCAGCAGCGTCTCCAGCGAACCCATCTCCATGTACTCCATCACAAGGCCCTGGGGGTCAGCACAGATGCCGTACACCGGCAGGATGTAGCGGAACTTGGCCGCCTCCATCTTCTTGGCCTCCTCCAGCAGCTCCGCTCGCTCCCTGAGGCACGGTAAGAGAGGCAGAGAGTGAGAGAGTCAGAAGCAGCATTAGAGGCAGAGGCAGCGGCAGTGTTAGAGGCAGAGGCAGCATTAGAGTCAGTGTTAGAGGCAGAGGCAGCATTAGAGTCAGTGTTAGAGGCAGAGGCAGCATTAGAGGCAGATTTAGCATTAGAGGCAGAGTCAACGTTAGAGGCAGAGTCAGAGGCAGAATCAGGGTCAGAGGCCGTCACACTCTGGCCTCCTCCAGCAGCTCCGCTCACTCCCTGAGGCAGGAAGACAGGCAGAGGCAGAGGCAGAGAGGTAGAGGCAGAGTTGGCATTACAGGCAGGATCAGTGTTCCAGGCAGAGGCAGAATCAGTGTCAGCGTTAGAGGCAGCGTTAGCGTTAGAGGCCGCCAAACTCTGTCCGTAAATCATGGCCGTGACTAAGGTCAGAATCAAAAAAACCCTTCTCCTCCCAGACTGCTTCCTAACAAAACTAACAACCACTAAACCAACTCTCTCTTACTCTGTCCCCATGTGGGGAGTATGTGTGTCTGTATTGTCCCTGCTCCAGGAAAGTTATTCAGGCACATGCACCTCCCTGTATGTATAAAGGTAGTCTGCTTACTCTGTGTTCCTTTACACCTCTGTCAGCTTATGTCCTTCTATTGTAAGTCGCTTTGGATAAAAGCGTCTGCCAAATGCAATGTAATGTAATGTAATGCAAAAATCAGCGGCAGAGTCAGAGGCAGAGGCAGAGTCAGCGCTAGAGGCAGAGGCAAGATCAGCGTCAGAGGAAGTCAAGCGCTAGCCGTAAATCATGGCCGTGACTAAGGTGTTTACTCTGTGAGCAAGCCTTTAGTGCTGTGGCGTCTCCTGTTTAGTCATCAGTAGTTGACACATGTAGTGTTTTTCGTTTTGATGTCACCCAAGAGATAACTTGAGGGGTGTATTTTTAGGGCTAAATCTGATAATAGGTGACTGGCAGCATACATTTGAAGCACTTGGTACAAGAACACTCAATACAGTTGTTATTATTATAAATATTATATATATACAGTTATATATATATATATATATATATATATATATATATATATATATATATATATATATATATATATATATATATTATAATTATATAAATTAATAAATAAATGAATGGTGACGATGATTATTGCTGGCGGCGGTGTTGTTTTCAACCAATAGAACCACTTCATGACTTTAAAGATAGGCCTATACACTCATACCCAAATGGCCAATACAAGTCAATAATGTCAATGCTGTTCTATTATTACTGTAATCCAATTTGTTGGCCGTCACAAAAAGAATCATAAATATACAAAAACCTGCAGCACGCTGTGAAGTAGAAAATAATGCTTTACTAACGAATACTGCTTTCCCTATCATTTACATTTGAGTATGTTTACCATACAGGTGTTTTATTAAATAAGTCTTCGTCCTGTGAGTACATTTCCATATTTCAGTTCAGAATCAGAAAAAAAAATTGTTGTGACATACAATCCTCTGTTCGTGCATGTAAATAAACTGCTGGACAGGAAGTTCCCAAATGACGATTACTAAGGGTTATGCTTTTACAACACTTCCTCACACTGTTGGATTACACCTCATTATGACTTCAAAATGACATGTGCACATTCTGTACATTGCACAACGCACATGTTTAAAATACTTTCACTGCATTCTTCTCTGTCTGTATACATACACCGAGTTTGTTTGTTCAGTTGTGGAGCATCACAAACCCCTTTTCACTGTAGATGCACATGTACATTTGACATGTTACTTATACCTTACTTGTACCTTACTTGTACCGTACTGGAAAAGAAGCTATCAGATCAGGGAGAGAAATAAAAACTAATTGCTGGCTGTCAACTAAAATGAAGGGCTGCACGTAATGCTGCAGCACAATATGAATGAGGAAATAAAGCATAGCATAGCTAAGACCAGCACAGCGTAGCAGAGCCAAGACCAGCATAGCATTTTATAGCCAAGAACAGCATAGCATAACATAGCATAGCTAAGACCAGCATAGCATAGCCAAGACCAGCATAGCATAGCTAAAACCAGCATAGCATAGCATAGCATAGACCAGCATAGCATAGCATAGCCAAGACCAGCATAGCAGACCAGCATAGCATAGCATAACCAAGATCAGCATAGCTAAGACCAGCATAGCATAGCATAGCCAAGACCAGCATAGCCAAGACCAGCATAGCTAAGACCTGCATAGCCAAGACCAAGCCAACATAGTATAGCCAAGACTAGACCAGCATAGCCAAGACCAGACCAGCATAGTGTAGCTAAGACCAGCATAGCATAGCATAGCCAAGACCAGACCAGCATAGCCAAGACCAGACCAGACCAGCATAGCCAAGACCAGCATAGCATAGCATAGCATAGCCAAGACCAGCAAAGCTAAGACCTGCATAGCCAAGACCAAGCCAGCATAGCATAGCCAAGACTAGACCAGCATAGCCAAGACCAGCATAGCATAGCATAGCCAAGACCAGACCAGCATAGTGTGGCTAAGACCAGCATAGCATAGCCAAGACCAGACCAGCATAGCGACCAGCACAGTGTCCCTCACCACCTGTGTTGTGGTATGTATAGGACCTCAGGAGGCCGAGGCCAACAGACAGCACTACTGTGTGCATTGACAGGTATCTCGTTTCCTTTGAGCTCTTGCACAACCTTTGTGCAATCTTTGTGCAATCTCAGGCATTATCTGCTGTGCATTGTGTCCAAAGAGCTTCAAGACACCATTAAAATCAGATCGAACGTGACACAGACACTGTTTGAGTTACCTGCCTATTTTTCCCACGAATTTTGATAAGACCTTTTTGTGTGTTTGGCAAGGGTAAGGACACTTTTCTTTCCTTTTCTTTCATTGGCGTTATCACTCAGGGAACTCAGTGAGTGACAAGTCATCATCCATAAAGTATAACTTACAGTAAGCACACACTGGTTACACATTACAGATAAAGACATATGGTATCCTATCTCTTTCCATGGAATACGGGGTTACACATGTACACATGTATGTATACAGAAACAGGGGATTAACCCCTGAGGTAAGCACTTTCTAAAGGTCTGAATAGCAAACAAAGAAGCGGGATGCCTTATGCTGAGAAAGTGAGAGAGGGGGGCAGGCAGGAGGCTGGAGAACGGGGGCTAGAGCAAGCGGAGGTAAACGGTGAGCTGGGTGTTTTGCTAGCTTGGTAAACCAGCCCCTCGTACTTTTTTTTCATTGCATTACATTACATTTAGCAGACGCTTTTATCCAAAGCGACATACAAAAAGGACATAAGATGGCAGAGGTGTAAAGACATAAGCTGACAGAGGTTGCAGATGTTTTTACACTACATTACATTTAGCAGACGCTTTTATCCACTTCTGTACAAAACGAAGTGAAGTACGAGGGGGGGCTGGGTTTACCAGGCTAGCCTCGGTGTTTGCACCTCTGGGCTTAATCCTTCACTAAACCTCCGTCCCCTCCCCTCCCGCCCCGTCTCATCAAGCCCCGAGGTCGCAAACAATGCCGCTTTTTTTTAACCCCCCCCCCCCCCCCTTCTCTCTTTTCTAACACCGGCGACCAGTCCGACCTGTTCCGCGGCCTGGCGCTTTGTCTTTGTAAACACACTACACGGACCGGGGGAGAAGTTGGCAGGGACAGACAAAGGCTGAACTGTGTGGTGATATCCGACAACATGCCATCGTCAACCTGTCTGTCTGTCTGTCTGTTAGTCTGTCTGTAGTCTGACTGGTCTTTGTTTAACCTGTCCCTGCGCTATGCCATCAGACAGACAGACAGACAGATCAGACAGACCAACCAAGCTCCCCACACCACAATCTTAACTTTGACCCTCAGGAGACATACTGCAGCCATAAATTTAATATGAGTGTGTGAGTGTGGCTCACTATTTGTGCACACACACACACACACACACACACACACACACACACACACAGGCCTATTTATTTACCGAACAGATTGCTGAGATTGGAATGTTGAATTTTCCACAACCGAACGAGCGACAACCCCTTGTCTCTCAAACACATCCACCTGCCAGGCCACACACACACACACACCAGAGCAGGAACTGAGTTGTATGTATTTATTGCAGGCTACAGGTCAGGCCACAGGTCTGCATTTGTCTCTGCACAGAGGAAATAAGTTGCACCTTCTCTGAAAATACCTGCTGAAGCTTCTGTGCTGCTGAAATAATTTAATGACACTTTTGCTACTAAGTTATTTACTTATATAAAGGTATTCTGCTTATTATGTGTTCCTCTACACCTCTGTTAACTTATTATGTCCTCCTTTTTGTAAGTCGCTTTGTATAAAAGCGTCTGCTAAGTGTAATTTAAGGTAACTTATCTATCTATCTATCTATCTATCTATCTATCTATCTATCTATCTATCTATCTATCTATCTATCTATCTATCTATCTATCTATCTATCTATCTACTTATGTACTGTATTTAGTCATTTGTTTGTTTGACTACTAATTTTCATCATCGAAGAACTTTGGTGCATGTGATATTAAACCAGTGAAGTCAATATGTAAATGTTTTTAATCGACTAGTTTAATTGCTGTCGTGCAGGAATTACTGATCCCTGCAAAAGCTGAATACACCTGTGCAACATGGGGAGATGAGATGCTATGTGAACTGGCAAAATTTTATTTGTTATTCTGACTTAGGAGTAAAAATCAATGCAGAGACCAGGCATACACATACAAACACACGCATGCACACAGACACGCACACACACACACACACACACACGTGCACACACACACACGCACACGCACACGCACGCGCACGCACACGCACACGCACACGCACACACACACAGTGACAAGTGACACAGATACAGGCACACACACACTCACACACACAGTCACAAACTCGCAGTCACACACTCACAGTCACACAAACACAAATACAAAGACACACACAGAGCCCATGAATACATGTCGTACCTGCAGAAATGTTAAGGTGTTTTTGTAAATAATGGAAAGCTTACAATAAAATAAATTACCATGAAAACCCAAACACCTTTAAAGTGTCCTTCATATCAACAAAGTGTTTCCTTCTATGTAGACTTAATTCTCAGTCCACATCTCACTATGATGTTAAAAACCAAGAACCAAGAACCAGCACACATCAAAATTAAGAGTGGGGCACTCCCAATATATAAGTCATATATTGTGAAAGAATGTCTGCCTAAAACGCTATACTCCAAAGACTACAGGACGATTCCACACAGGATTTGTGCTGTGTACAACACTAAGCAAGTATGTTAAAAGTTAAAAGTCCATCAGTACTAGTATATACTAAGCAAGTATGTTAAAAGTTAAAAGTCCATCAATACTACGTGTTGGACACAGTCATGAGTATGGATTTCAGTCCAATGTCTGAGTCAACATGCACACTAACTTCATGTCTGACTTCAAAACCAATATACCAGAATGCCTGATGTGGAAAATGTCAAGCAGCCAATGTAAGAAAGAACAACACTCTGTCTCTCCATGAAAAAGAAAAGAAAAAAGAAGTGATATCAGCAAGCCTCAAAGCTCCAAAGGTGTTGTGAGTGAAGGTTGCCATGGCCCAGGTGGCACATTCCAAACAGCAAAAACAAACACCACTTCGGTCTAAGCCACACAAACAACTAGAGTTCAACTAGTGATCTGCTATATCAGTAAGTTGTTTTTTGGTTGTTGCTGAACACTTACAAAAATAGCTCTGTGACTGTCACACACACACATGGTAAGAGATGGTGTTTCAGTAAGTTGTTTTTTGTTGTTGTTGCTGAACACTTACAAAAAATACCCCTGTGACTGTCACCCACACCACTTTGGTCTAAGCACACAAACAACTAGAGTTCAACCAGTGATCTGGTACTTTTGTAAGTTGTTTTTTGATTGTTGTTGTTGCTGAACACTTACAAAAACTACCACTGTGACTGTCACCCACACACGGGGGTAAGAGAGTGTGTAAAATCTGTAACTTACTTCTCGTCCACATGTAGGCTCGGGGGGCATTTAATGGCCAGCCAGGTCTTCCACTGTACGTGTCGTACTTTGTACACCTGACCAAATCCGCCCGATCCAATCTTCTCCCAGCTTCCAAACTCGGAAGAGTCGAACATTTTCAACAACCCCATGTTCCCTGGGGGAGTCTCCAGCACATCCATCTTCTTGTTGTTTCCTTATGTTAGAGGTTTGTTTGTTTGTTTGTTTGTGTGGTAGAGTTTTGTTACAAAAAAATCCTCAGTGAATCCTTTCACATTCGCGAGACTTTTTTCCAACCACCGTCGTCTCTCTCTCTCTATCTCACCTGGTTCACTGTGAACTCTCTTCCTTGTTTTTTTTCTTCCCCCACCTTCTGCCTGCCTACCTCAGAGAGAGAGAGAGACAGAGAGAGGGAGAGAGAGAGGGAGAGAGAGAGAGAGAGAGAGAGGTTCCTGTCTGGCCCTGCCCACTGAGCAGGTGAAGGGAGGGGAGGGGCCTCTAGCCTGGGCCTGTGACATCACATCCTGTGTGTAACACTGAGTAAATAACAGTGTCACAGGTGAAACAAAATGGAGTCATTGTGCTCTCACATTCCAACCTTTTGCTCTAGGGTTAGCAACCTGTTACCGCTCACTTTTGACCCCCAGCATCAAGCCTTTGTGATTGTCTTGCAGTGTCTGTTTGTGATATTAGAGTATCAGTGACATTTAACACCAGAGGAATGCAGAGCGTCAGGCAACAAAAAAATAAAAAAAACTTCTCATTTTTCCTTCTTCTGGGAAGCACTACCTGCTCTTCTGTTGTAAATCAACTCTAGTCTGGGGAAGGGCTACGGGGGAATTTTTCCCTTCAAAAGGCCTGTTATGTGAGAGGGAGAAGAGACTCCAGTGGCTACAGCAGCACTAGATCCTCCAAAATCCACCATCCAATATCCACCATGCACCAGGCAGTCTTGCAGGCCTAGCTGTAGCCATTCATACTGTACCCTGACCCAGTGGCGCTGCTAGAAATTGTGGGCTCCCTGAAAGAAAATAATTTTGGGCCCCCACCCCAACAATATCGTAGTTAGCTGTGGGCCCCCTGAATCGTCCTGATCTACCCCCCGCTTAGCGGCGCCCCTGCATCTAACCCCAGATCGTACCTGTCCACTGTGGTATCATAGTCCTCTGTGGGCCCCTACCCCAACCATATCATAGTCGTCCTTGGGCCCCCACCCCAATAATATCATAGCTGTGGGCTCCTTTGAAGCTCTGGGCCCCCTGAATCGTCCTGATCTACCCCCCCCCCCCTTAGCGGGGGTAGCGCCCCCTTTACCCTGTGAGGCCCATGGCCCTATCCCTAGCCCTACTCCTAGCCCTAACCCTACCCCTATCCCTAGCCCTACCCCTAGCCCTATCCCTAGCCCTACCCCTAGCCCTATCCCTAGCCCTACCCCTACCCCTACCCCTAGCCCTACCCCTACCCCTAGCCCTAACCCTAGCCCTGGTCCTAGTCCTGGCCCTGGCTCTCTTTATCAGTTTGTCTACTGTACCCTGACCTTACCCTGTGAGGCCCACATGCCCTGGCCCTGACTCTGGCTTTATCAGTCCGTCTGCCTCTCTGTGTCCGCTTTTTTGTTTTACGGCGTGTTGAGAAATCAGTCTGACTCAGCGTGTCTCACACACACCCTGGCTAGTGTGTAGTGCGTGTGGGCGTGAGCGATAGGGTGTCTCCAGTCTCCAGGCCAGACTTCTTTCTGACTTTTATTAACCCGGTCGAGTGGGGAGGAAGTGAGGAAGGACAGAGGCCAGAGGAAGGAGTACATTAAATATGTGTAATATTAAAAACGTTACATATAATGCTTAGATGTTTACTAGTGTTGAAGTGTGTGATGAAAGTTTGAGATAAACCTAACCACTAACTACAGACTATAACATACCCATTGCACTTTTAAAAAGTTTAGTTTGATTTGTCAAGGCTTGAGAGGCTTTGTTTTAGAGGTTATTTAATTTTACATCACATATGTTCCATTGTTACTGCCAACCCCAATGTTCCTAGTCAGTTGTTGAAATCACCTAGCTTTTTTTCATTGTCTGTAAGAAATTCTATAACTATAACATTGCAAATATTACATCAACTTTAAAACTTACCAGATAAAATATATATATATATATATTTTACTATACTGAACACTCTTCACTATATTGTGCTAAGCTTACAGCTCTGACCCACACACAGATAAAATGGAGGCCAGGTTATGCTGCTACAGTGCCACCCTCTGGTAGCTTTGGGCACAGCACTAGCCGCCAGACCCCACCTCAGCACTACATATGGAGAACAGTGTTCCCCACCTCAGTACTACACATAGAGAACAGTGTGCCTTACCTCAAAACACTGAGACAAAAGTGTTCCTCACCTCCATACCACCGGTACCCAGAACAGTGTTCTTTACCTCAGTACCACACATGTAGAACAGTGTTTCCCGCCTCAGTATTACACAGGGAGAATAGTGTTCTTTACCTTAGAACCCCCCAGAGAGAACAGTGTTCCCCACCTCCAAACTACATATACAGAACAGTGTTCTTTACCTCAGTAGTACCTCAGTAATTCTGCCTGTGTAGGAAGTGTGTGTGTCTGTAGTGTCCCTGCTCTGGGAAACTTACTTAGACACATGCATCTCCTTGTATGTATGGAGGTAGTCTGCTAACTCTGTGTTCCTCTACACCTCTGTTAGCTTATGTCCTCCTTTTTGTAAGTCGCTCTGGATAAAAGTGTAATGTAGTGTAATGTAAAGTAATTTCCCTGTTAGGTGTAATTCAGTTTTACCCATCTACAAAGGAACTCATCTTTCCACCACACAACATAAGAGAAGGGACAAAGTATTTTATTTATGGCATGTGTGTTCTTCATCATCTATATCGTCATCCATGGTGCACCTGTGATGCTGCATACAGTACAGGCCAAAAGTTTGGACACACCTTCTCATTCAATGCGTTTTCTTTACTTTCATGACTATTTATATTGTAGATTCTCACTGAAGGCATCAAACCTGTGCATGAACACATATGGAATTATGTCGTAAACAAAAGTGTGTTAAGTCTTAACTTTTTTGTTAAGTACATAATTTTACACTTGTTCATTTATAGTTTTGATGCCTTCAGTCAGAATCTACAATGTAAATGGTCATAAAAGTAAAGAAAACGCATTGCATGAGAAGGTGTGTCCAAACATTTGGCCTGTACTGTATATAAGTAGCATTTATTTACACACAACAAAAATGGTGTCAAAGCACATGCCAATGAATATCGTATTTATCGTTCAATGTTTCGAAACATCAAGTCTGGTATAAAAAAAGGCATTTGATTTCATTTAAAAAAAAAATTAAAAAGCTCAAACAGTATTGACAAGCAAATCTACATCTAAACATCTGAGGACAGTACATGTCTTTTTTTTTTATTTCTGGCCATGAAGTCCGTTGTGTTGCAGTTTCGTTTTTATGTTTCCACGTCAATGCCATTGACAACACAGAATCAAAGTCCACATATTTATCTAACGAGGGAAATAAACATGGTATAGTGCACTTTCGCTTTTCATCACCAGTCATTAAGGCATTCTTGTAGACAGGTCCCCCGTCTTTGGTTCAAGTCGATAGTTTAATGAATTATCGGTTTGTCACCTTAGTCAGATTTTTACACTTACTGCAGTATTTGCCATTGAAAGTAATGCAAGTACTGCTTTCGTAGGCATACCAATATCTGTACTACATAAACTGCATACCAGTGAGAGCAGTATTGAAAACCACTGCTGAATGATAAACTGCCAAAACCAGAGTCATTGTCTGCCAACTTAGCAGAGGTAGTGTTTTTTCAGTCTGATGTCATAGCAGTGATGGACCCTACAACAGGTACACACAAAAGATGTGCCTTACATAGCAGTAGCTGGCAAACAGTAAACAGAACATATACAGCACAGGCCAAAAGTTTGGACACACCTTCTCATTCAATGCGTTTTCTTCACTTTCATGACTATTTACATTGTAGATTCTGACTGAAGGCATCAAAACTATAAATGAAGACGTGTGGAATTATGTACTCAACAGAAAAGTGAAGACTTAACACTTTTTGTTAAGTACATAATGTCATATGTGTTTATTCAGTTTTGATGCCTTCAGTGAGAATCTACAATGTAAATAGTCATGAAAGTAAAAAAAACACATTGAATGAGAAGGTGTGTCCAAACTTTTGGCCTGTACTGTATGTACACAAAAAAGGTCATCAACAAGTGTGAGCATGCCGCTGCTTTGTGATCTCAGATGGCACAATAGTGTCTGTAGTGTCACAAATGACCCTTGACCTTCGACCCCTTAATGATAAACAGGTCGAGAGGTCGACTCCTTAGATTATGTCATGACTTCACGACTCTTCACAAGAGAATGGTAGTGGATAACACCCCAGGGTTTCTCAGACACATCTCATACATAAGAAAACATAAAATAAAATAAACAAACTCAAAATATGAAGTTGACTGGCTTGGCTTATGAGGTGTACAGGTGGTAGTCCCAACCCTGCTGATGCAGGGGTGCTGAGGAGCCTGGGACCAGGGAGTTATGCAGGCACAAGGCTGAAAACATATAGCATACGTAGATTTGTGTCTTTTAACCACAACGCGTCTCAGCAGATGTATCGTCCATGTCTGAGTTAGCAGAGATGGTGGCAAGCACACACACACACACACACACACACACACACATATATGATCACTTTGACACTCACACTCATACCATTACTACAGCCACACACATTCACATACATGCAGTTTATCACACACACACACACACACACAGCTTGCAGAGACGTTGACCAGAGATCCCTCTCAGTAGCTGAACATCTGCTGTGCTTGCGGGGCCTGCTGCTGCTGCTGCTGTGGAGGCCCAGAAGAAGCCTGGACCTGGATTTGCTGGGCCTGCTCCACTACAGCCTGCTGCTGCTGGGTCAGCTGCTGCACAGCACCACCCCCTCCCTGCACGGCCTGGCCCCCCCCCTGGCTGTTGTCTGTCTGGCTGGTGTCCAGGGCCCCAGCGGTGGCGGGGGTGATGTGGGGGCCCTCTGCGGGGGTCACAGGCCTCCAGGTAAGGGCTGGCTGCTCCAGCTGATGCGAAATGGGGTTCACAAATGTGGTGAGGTTGATGAAGTGGGCGACGGACTGAGGAGCCGCCACAGCTGCTGCTGCTGCCGCTGTTGTCACCGAGGAAGGGGTCCCAGCAGTCCCCCCAGTGGCATCGGACGTCAGCTCGTGCGACCGGTTGTGCAGCATGGCAGAGCCACTGACCGTGTCAAAGGTCACCGTGAGGATGGAGCTGTCGAGGGTCAGGGGTCGCTCGCTGGGTGTCAGGGGGCCCACGGTGACTGGCTGCAGGCTAGTGAACTGGGCCGGGGCCCCCCCACTGATGGAGGCCACCGTGATGTTGGGGAGCCCCACGGAGTTGGAGGGCGAGGATGCCGACGAGGTGCTGGGCTCTGCCAGAACCACCACCTATGGGGGGGGGGGGGGGGGGGGGCAAATACACACTCAGATACAGGTGACAAACAAACACCTAGCTACAGGTGACAAACACACACTCAGCTACAGGTGCCCACATCTACAACATGGCCAAACAGGTACAGGTGTGCACATCCACAATATATAAACAAACTTAACTACTAACCAACTCTTTTGCCTAGGTGCCTCATGCTTATGTAGTCTGCATGTGTAGGGGATGTTAACATATAAACCAAACAACACACTCTTTTCCCTAGGTGCCTCATGGGAAACTTGCTTAAGGCACATGTATGGGGGCCAAACACACACTCAGCTACAGGTGCACACATCCACAACATGTAAACAAAACTAATAATAATAATAATCTTTACTTGTATAGCACAATTCATACATACA
>CM059272.1:3988939-3991439 GCA_030347295.1 Setipinna tenuifilis
TCAGGTAAGTAAGCTGTAGACACCATTCAGCACTGGACTGAGTGACCTCTAGTATCAAGACAACCGACTCTGAGCCAGCAACCCAGGGGGCCCAGTGTGAGCCAACAAGATGGCCACACCCTCACAGCACTGGACCGAGTGACCTCTGGTGCCAAGATGATTTAAAGATGTCAGTTCCAGCGACTGCTAACCTGCTGGCTATAGCTACCATCTGCTGGTGTCTGCTGCTAGTGTTACTCTCAAGGTGTCAGGTAAGTAAGCTGTAAGACACCGTTCAGCACAGCACTGACTGACCTCTAGATGTCAGTTCCAGCGACCTCTAGTGCCAAGATGATTTAAATATGTCCGTTCCACTAACTCATTTCGCATTCCATTTGTATTTGTTATCAGACAAGGTCAAAGTACCATGCGGCACCACAGACAATGCTGGTGTCTGTTGCTACTGTGGCTCTCAAGGTGTCGGGTAGTAACGCATCGTTAGACACCGTTCAGCACAGCCCTGGACCGAGTGACCTCTAGTGCCAAGATGATTTAAAGATGTCAGTTTCGGTGTCTGCTAACCTGGCGGCTATAGGAGGAGTCCGGAACGCTACGGTATTCCCAGTAAGCTGAGAGCGAGATGGGTCACAGAGTCCCTTATTTAACCCTGAGGTCTAACCCAAGCTTCAAGAAGAACAGTCTTAAGCCGGAACATAGCGAGCCAGCCAGACAACCAACTCTGAGCCAGCAAGCCCAGGGGGGCCCAGCATTTGCCAACCTGGTGGCTACGGCCTCACAGGTACCGAGGCTACTGTCTGCTGGTGTCTGTTTGTAATGTGGCTCTTCAGGTGTCAGGTAGTAACGCTATAGACACCGTTCAGCACTGGACTGAGTGACCTCTAGTGCCCAGACAATCAACTCTGAGCCAGCAAGCCCAGGGGGTACCGGTGTGAGCCCACAAGATGGCTACAGCCTCACAGCTGGTGTCTGTTCCTAGTGTGGCTCTTCTGGTGTCAGGTAAGTAACACTGTAGACACTGTTTAACACTGGACCGAGTGGCCTCTAGTGCCAAAATGATTTAAATGTCAGTTCCGGCATCTGCCAACCTGGTGGCTACAGCCTCACAGGTACTATAAGAAAGGTGTTTAAAGATGTCCGTTCAGCTGAGGTGTCAGGTAGTAACGCTGTAGACACTGTTCAGCACAGCCCTGAACTGAACCGAGTGACCTCTCATGCCAAGATGATTTAAATATGTCAGTTCTGGCGGCTACAGGAGGAGTCCAAAACGCTATGGTATTCCCAGTAAACTGAGAGCGAGATGGGTCACAGGGTGCCTTATTTAAGCCTTAGGTCCACCCCAAGCTAAAGCTGGAACATAGCGAACCAGCCAGCCAGACAACCAACTGAGAGCCAGCAATCCCAGGGGGGTCCAGTGTGAGCCAACATGGTGGCTACGGGCTCACAGCTGGTGTCTGTTGCTAGTGTGGCTCTCAGGTAGTAACGCTGTAGACACCGTTCAGCACTGGACTGAGTGACCTCTGGTATCAAGACAACCAACTCTGAGCCAGCAACCCAGGGGGGCCCAGTGTCTGCCAACTTGGTGGCTACAGCCTCACAGCTACTATCTGCTGGTGTCTGTTCCTAGTGTGGCTCTTCAAGGTGTCAGGTAGTAACGCTGTAGACACCGTTCAGCACAGCACTGGACCGGACCGGACTGAGAGACCTCTAGTGCCAAGATGATGATGGTGGCTATAGGAGGAGACCGGAACGCTAAGGTATCCACAGTAAGCACAGAGTTCCTTATTTAACCCCGAGGTCTAACCCAAGCTCTCAAGGTGTCAGGTACGTCACACTGTAGACACCGTTCAGCACAGCCCTGGACAGCCCTGGACCGGACTGAGAGACCTCTAGTGCCAAGATGATTTAAAGATGTCAGTTCCAGTGACTGCTTTCCCATACCATCTTTATTTAATGGCACACAAACAGCACACCTGACCTGCCTGCGTTGCGGTGCACACCTGTCTAAGGTACTCACCTTTGTTTAATGACACACAAACACAAACACACACCTGACTGTCCGCGGTGCTGTACTCACCTTTGCCGCACTCGGCACACAGGAAGTCTCGGATGTTGTCGTGGACTCTCAGGTGCTCCTTCAGCATGTCCTTCCTGGCGAACGACTTACCGCACTGCTCACAGCTGTGGCTCTTCACACCTGTGCACACAGGAAGGGCTTTAGGGGTTAATAATAATAATAATAATAATAAATAAATAATAAGAAGAATATGAATATGGTTCCATTTGGATGCATTTTGTCATCGAGTTTCAATTGACCGCTTTCCTGGAAAGTTATTGGATACTGTGTTCCGTGTTCTCTCTGATTGTCACTGAAGAAGAGGCGATATGATAGTATGCCCCCTTGGCCTCAATGAGTGTATGCACTTTGTGACTCAGTAAGTCATATTTGCTCACACATGTAGAAGCTACAACCAGGACTACTGTACTGTCTATATAGTATATT
>CM059272.1:3996439-4073939 GCA_030347295.1 Setipinna tenuifilis
CCACGGCAACATTTGAATTCAGTTTACACCTTGAACTTAAGCCAACAGGCTAAGCCTGACAATAAGCAGAAGTGAAGCAAAGGAAGTTATTAATAGAATAAGAATAACTTGACAAAATTAGACTACTGCTAAAAGTCATTTATATAGTGGCAACATGGCGGCTCTATCTAGTAATTCCAGATACCGCAGAATAAGTTGTTCTCACTTGACTGACAGTGTGCTTTGTTGGCTCACTCTCAACTTGTTGGCACCAACCAAATAAGGGCCCTTTGCCCCAGTAGGGCCAACCAAGTTGGGGCGTAACACAGAGCGTCGCAGGACAGGTTATACATTTTGAAGGTGTTTTTTTTGGTCATTGCCTGGGTCAGTGGTGGCTAGTTGTTTGCCCCAGTAGGGCCAACCAAGTTGGGGTGCAACACAGAGCGACACAGGCCTGGTTAAGGGAATTGGTTGGAACAAAAATGTGGCAGGACTTTTACTTTCTGAACCCGGGATGTCCACCATTGGGCTGGACTGACCCATAAGCACACCACAATAGCATCGAAAGGCCAAACAAAGTGTCTACAGGACTCGACTCACCCATCACATTTTAAAGGTGTTTTCTGGTCATTATTTGGGTCAGTGGTGGCTAGTTGTTTGCCCCAGTAGGGCCAACCAGGTCGGGGCGTAACACAAAGCATCTGCAGGCCCGACTCACCCATGACGTGTCGTCTCTGGTGGTCCTGCATAACATCCTTGCGGTAGAACATCTTGCTGCAGATCTCGCAGGCGTACAGCTTCTCGCCGTGCTTCTTCTTATGCTTGGACAGGTTGCTGTTGGTCGAGAAGAACCGCGAGCAGATCTCACACTGGAATGTCTTGTCGTCTACATCCCACCCAAATATACAAAAATAAATGCAAACAAAAAAGAAAATGATTAAATTAAATCCTTCCACACTTGACCATACACAAAGGAGGGTGAAAAAAGACCATAGAGTGTGTGTGTGTGTGTGTGTGTGTGTGTGTGTGTGTGTGTGATCACCTGTTCTACAGTTGTGGAACTTTAACGCGTTCTCGACACGGAAGAACTTCTCACAGGTGGCACACTTGTACCTGTACTCCACATCAGGCTGAACAATAAACACAAACAGGCGAAAGTGAACGTGCAGATACGCAAAAAAGACACAGTGTAAAAAGACAAACACTGTTCATAATCACACACACACACACACACATACATACATATACACACACACACACACGCACGGACACATGCATAGACACACACGCGCGCGCACACACACACAAACAGACACACGTACATAAATATACACACACATCTGTGTTGATGTGCTGTTTATGTGTTGAAAACCAAACAACCAGCTTCTATAGCGGTGTTGTACATTTCTATAAGGAGCTGTTGAAGAAACACATTATTTTTGCTGTGTTTGACACAGTGTAAAAAGACAAGCTGTTCATAATCTTGTTTTGATGTGTTGCTTATGTGTTGAACGTGTAGTTGTGTTATGCACTCCTGTAAGAACATGTGTTGTGGACTGTTAAAGATACACACCTCACTTTTGCTGTGCTTGACACAGTTATAAAAAGACAAGCATTTTCATAAACTGCTGTGTTGATGTGTTGTGTGTTAAAAGTATACTTGTGTTGTACAGCCCTGTAAGGAAATGTGTTGTTGGGCTGTTGAAGGCACACACACACACGCACACACACACACACACACACACACACACACACACACACACACACACACAGACACACACACACACACACACGCGCACACACACGCGCACACACACGCGCACACACACGCGCACACACACGCGCACACACACGCGCACACACACACACACACACACACACACACACACACCTCGTTCTTGCTGTGCTTGTAGGAGATGTGCTGTTTCAGGCTCTCCTTCCGGCTGAACATCTTCTCACACTCGTCACATTTGAACAGCTTGTCACCTGGATCAGGTTTCAGGAGCACACACACACACACACACACACACACACACACACACACACACACACACACACAAGAATACAGTTTCATTTTACTCATTCTTTTGGCAAAGTAAAGCAGAACGACTTGTGTCTGAAATAAGATATCATAAAAGCATTTTAGATTCCCCCGTCTGTGCCCTGTGTGATCTGAGCTCAAAATCTCTTGTGCTTCACTGGTAAACAGCATTTCCCAAAGCACACTGCAAGCTATGGGAAAACCTCACTACACATGCACCATAACATTATATACAGTCAGAAAGCTTTGGTCTCTACATATATCCCAATCTATGAATTATGGTCTCTAGGAAACTTACTTAAGGCACATGTGTCTCCTGGTATGCATGTGTGTAGTCTGTTCACTCTGTGTTCCTCCACACCTCTGTTAGGTTATTATGTCCTCCTTTTTGTAAGTCACTTTGGATACAAGCGTCTGCTAAGTGTAATGTAATGTAAGTCGCTTTGGATAAAAGCGTCTGCTAAGTGTAATGTAATGTTGAATGTTCAATGCAGGCAGGCTATGCATTTAGCCACAGCTCCAATATTGATTGTGGCTTTATGTCTACTGCTGACTGCTTTAATTTACTCGTCTTCTGGTCAGCACAACAATGCGGGGCGGGCCTGGTCATGGCCGGGTCTCTTTCGAAGTATGTGTTTATTTTTAAGTGTCTGAGCTCAGCAGTGGATAGTATGAGTGGACAACTTTTTGCTACGTCTGAATGCAGATAAGTTGTCAACTTCAGGTCAACTTCTGTTGTTTTTTTAAATGTGCACAAATACAGTTGTATTGTGTGCACAAAGTGTGTACAGTTGTATTTAAATCATAATGACAACAGAAACTACCCATCTGACCATCTGAAAAATGGTTGACCTGATATCAGTCTGTAATGGATAAATTGTAATGGATAAATACAATATACAAGTCTCACTTTTTTGAATTACTGATATAAATCAACATATTCTAATTATAAGACCAGCACCTGTATATATATATAAAATGACTTGACCTGACCTGACCTGATGTAGTCAGTGGTCACTCACCGTGGGAGCGTATGTGTCGGTTGAGGTTCCAATATGCTTTTGTCTTGGGGCACACCCACGTAACCCTTGTGTCATGTCACCTGCGTAAAACTTATGTCATGTCACCTGCGTAACCCTTATGTCATGTCACCTGTGTAGGCCTTACGTCATGTCACCTGTGTAAAACTTATGTCATGTCACCTGCATAACACTTATGTCATGTCACCTGCGTAGCCCTTATGTCATGTCACCTGCGTAGCCCTTATGTCATGACACCTGCGTAACCCTTATGTCATGTCACCTGCGTAGCCCTTATGTCATGTCACCTGCGTAACTCACCGTGGGAGCGTATGTGTCTGTTGAGGTTGCTACTGTTCTGGAACACCTTGTTGCAGAGGGAGCACTGGTACACCCTCTTATGGTCGCCAGCATGACGGCCCCCAGCATGCCTCCTCAGGCCCGCCCTAAAGACAGGGGGACAGGGAGGGAGTGAGACAGGGAGTGAGACAGGGAGTGAGACAGGGAGTGAGACAGGGGGACAGGGAGTGAGAGGAAGGGTGGGCATACAGTACAGGCCAAAAGTTTGGACACACCTTCTCATTCAATGCAAGCTGCATGGCAATAAAGTATTGTATTATTAATATTATTATTCATAAAGTACTGGATCTTGAATCTTGAGGAGGGCAGCTGGACTAGGCGGTGATCTTGGGTGATCAATAAGCACACTAGCAAATACCCTACAACACGCACGTACACGCACTCACGTACACGCACACACGTACACGCACGCACACACACACACGTGCACACACACACACACACACACACACACACACACTTACTTCCCAGATGAGGAGGAGCGTGTGATCTGCACCAGCTTGATCTCTCTGCCGTCGGCTCCAATCAGGTGCTGGTTGTCCAGCTCTCCCAGCTCCAGCTCTGGGGCCTCAGTGCCCAGCGCCTGGTCAGGAGGGGCAGCGGGGATGGAGCCTGAGGGGGGATAAATAAATAAATAAATAAATACACACACACACACACACACACACAGTGACGGGCAACCTGGATTCAGAAGCTACAATCTAGTACCACATATTCTGAATTACCTGGTTCTACCTGTGCACTTAATACAGGTAATTTCAGGTTGCCCATCACTGCGCGTGCAGACAGACAGACAGACAGACAGACAGACACACACACACACACACACACACACACACACACACACACACATGCACACACACGCAAACACACATACAGTGGTTATCAAACTGTCGTAGTTAGACACAGACACACAGGTGACATCATCTGTTTCTGATTTCTCCTGAACAAAACACATTAAATCCAACTTGTACCAAAACTTTAAAAATTGAGTGACCTTTCTGACCTTTGGCGGGGTCTCGTTGAGCAGTGGCGCTCGTCTTGTTCATCTTCGCTCTTCGCCCTCGCCCCGGCCTCTTCCTGGGTTCTGTGACAGCAGCGGTGACGGTGACGGAGGGGACAGTGGTGATGGTGGCCGCTTTGACATCCAGCGTGCTCTCCAGGCTGTCCACGGGCGACTCCGGCAGGGCTGGGGGGTCCTCCAGGGGGGTGTCCACTGTCTTTACATTGGGCAAGTGGTGGAGGAGTTGGTCTGCACAGAAGAATCAGAGAGGGGGGGAAGGCTGGTGAGGGTCTGAGTGTATCCAATACCAGAGTCTTACCAACTCCTTTTCGCATTCTGTGTGCAATCCCTTTTGGAACAACCTACCAGTTGCTACAAGAGCAGCAACATCCCTCTCAAACCTTTAAAAAGCTTGTAAAGATCTTTCTTTTCTGAGACTGCTTCCCTTCCTAACACAATTCATCTTTACTAACCAACTATTTACCTAGATGCCTTGTGCTTGTATAAGTCTGCATGTATAGGAGGTATGTGAGTCTGTAGTCTGAAAAAAGACCACTCACCTGTCTCATTCTCTGTCACCACAGGAGGAGCAGGGGGGTCCACTGGCTTGGTAGGGGTCACCTGTGTGTCTGTGGTTTAAGTCAAAGTCAAGTCAAAGTCAAAGTCAGCTTTACTGTCAAAAACCATATGTACAGGTTGCACACACACAATTTGAAACGGCAGTGCTCCCTAGACCCACAGTGAACATTAAACATCTTATAAACAAGACAATAAAACACTCTGTACTAAATAGGCAAACCACTTTAAACTGACCTTTTCATCAAGACCTACATAAAGCAGTGCTTCACTTTTAATTTGTTTTACATACATAAGGCAGTTTCAAATCTAGACTTAAGATCAAACGCTTCTCAGGTGGGTTCTGTTAATGATTTGGACTTATTTTTCTTTTATCCTTTTAAGCATTTACACTTATTTCATCTTTTATGATTTTACATATTGTTATTTGTTTTTTATTAAACATGACTTTTATTTACCTTATACTTATTTTACACGTATTTTCTCTTTTATGCTTGTGCATATTGTTCTTTGCTTTTATTTTATTGTTAAGCACATTGAACTGCCTTTGTGTATGAAATGCACTATACAAATAAACTTGCACACACTAAATTCGACAGTCCATAGACAGACATCCATTTTGGTTGCAGTCACACTATTGTTTTTGTGCATTTACACTTACATTTATTTTACACTTTTTATATTTGATGCTTTTACGTATTGTTCTTTACTTTTATTTTTGTCAAGCACATTGCCTTGCCTTGCTTTGCCTTGTCTATAAAGGGGAAAAGTGGTGTTTGAAGTGAGTGACTAGTGTTTACCTGGGGCAGGTGCTACAGGTGGCTTGAGAACAGGTTTGTCCATCTGTTACGTCCTCCTGCCCCTAGGTGTCACCGTCACATGTGTCCCACTATGCTGCTTTAATGGTGTTTCAGGTGTGTTGGATGGGCCTTCCTATTCGTGTCTGAGTGGCATCCTGACATATCTCTCTCTCTCTCCATCTCCCTCTCTCTCTCTCTCTCTCCCTCCCTCTCACTATATATCTCTCTCTCTGTCTCTCTCTCTCTCTCTGTCTCTCTCTCTCTCTGTCTCTCTCTCTGTTTCTTTCTCTCTCTGTCTCGGGGGTGATTGCATCCTGGTTACGCCAGTACCTGTTTTTCTCCCCCTTTTGACTTTTTGATTCCCCATTATTGCCTTAACCTGCCTTGCCTTGTCTATAAAGGGAAAAAAAGTAGTGTTTGTAGTGAGTGAGTTGTGTTTACCTGCGGCAGGTGCTACAGGTGGCTTGAGAACAGGTTTGTCCATCTTCCTGGCGTAGAAGGCCCCGTACCACACCCTCAGCTCCACCCCCGGCAGCACATCCTGCGGGAGAGACATGGGAAAGCATCGTAAACACAGCTTTACAAACCAATGCAATACAATTACATTACATTTTAAAAACTATATCAGTACAACTACATTACATTTTAAAAACTATGTCAACACAATTACATTACATTTTATAAACCATGTCAGTACAACTACATTACATTGTAATTGTATTAACATAGTTTTTAAAATGTAATGTAGTTGTACTAACATGGTTTATAAAATGTAGTGTAATTGTGCTGACATGGCTTGTAAAGCGTATCAGAGTTAATTTTCCAGTGTTAATTTAAGAGTGTAAGTGTAAAATTAAGAGTTAAAATTACACTACAAAAAGTTGATTTAACTGTAAAGCAGGAGATGTGGGAAAGCACCATTAACACAGCTTTAGAAACCAATGCAATACAATTAGATTACATTTTAAAAACTATGTTTAATTTTAAATGTATATATTTTTTGCGTTCTTTTTGCCGTTATGGACACCGCAGAGAGGTGGGGTAGGGGAATGAGGCCGAGGCCGGATTTGAATCTGGGTCCCCATGGACACTTGCTCATTCATGGTACAGGTGCTCTACGCACTGCGCCACAGCAGTAGACATAGGCCCAGTGCATTGTGGGCGTACCTGAGAGGTGTTGAAGTAGACCTCGTCGTCCTGCTGATAGGCTGTCAGATTCTGGTGGGTGTGGTCTGTTGCCGGCCTCACCATCATCATCCAGTTGCAGTCGTCTTCGTTTGACGTGTCAAACCACACCGCCGTCCCATCCTTCTTAAATATCTTAAACACAAAGTCAAAATAGACTCATAAAAGCGACAAAGCGACTGTTAAAGGTCTGGGAACCACTGACATACTGTAGCATAAAGTATCATTGCCTGCACATTAAGATAAACAAAGACCATCTGACATCATCTGTTTTGGATTTCTCCTGAACAAAATATATTAAATCCAACTTGTACCAAAACTTTTTGAAAATTGAGTGACCTTTCTGACCTTTGGTTAAAATGAGCTAAGTTGTAAGCAGCTGGACTTCTCTTAGTAGCTTGAAGACGTTTCACCTTTCATCCAAAAGTCTTCTTCAGTTCTTGTTATTCAGAAGCCTTTTGGATGAAAGGTGAAACATCTTCAAGCTACTAAAAAAAAGTCCAGTTGCTTACAACTTAGCTCCTTTTGACTAACATTACCTGGAGGAATGAGAATCTTTACAGTCAACGCAGACCTGTATGTCCACTTGTATGTTTCCTGTTCAGGTCAAGAGAAGACACCTACACTTGAATAACTTTAGCTGAGGTAAAGGCCAGGATTCAAATTCCCAGGTTATATTTCTAGGTTTCCCAGAACACAGCAGCAAGTTACATCCTCATGTTACATCCTCATGATATGACAAGTTATATCCTCATAACAACTTGGGTGGTGTCTAATTTTTCATTTCCTGATATTTTCCTGACATAAGGGCGTGGTACCCCCTGATTAAGACCCAGTACCCCCAAAAAGAGACAAAAATAGCCGAGTTGTGGGGGTACCAACATTAACATAACTAACGTAAATGTAAAAGGCAGTAACCCTCATAAAGGTAGTACCCCCCAAATTATGAAGGGGTAATTCAAATTCTGCGCCAAAAATGTGCCAGTGACACCTAGGGGCAGGAGGACGTAACAGCGCCCAAGCCTAATGCCAACCACACTCACCCTCAGTGGGAAAGTGCCTTGTTTGTCCAGGTGTGGCACTCTCTTGGCCTCGAAAGGCCCGAAGCGCGTACGCTTGACCAGCTTGCGGAGGACAAACACCCCCTCCTTCCCCTCCTGGGACGCCCGGATCTCCAGGCTGTCGGGAAGGGACGACCTGGGCACAGGTGATGGACACAGGTAATGGACACAGGTGATGGACACAGGTGTTGGAGAGATAAAGGTGTGAACAAACTGTTCTGCACATGTTGAATAAAACGGGTCCCTTCACTTGTTCATTTGTGATCCTTCTCTCCTGAGACTGCTTCCCTTCCTAACAAAACTAATGAAACTAACAAAGGGACGACCTGGACACAGGTGTTGGACACAGGTGTTGGGGAGAGAACCAGGTTAACAAACTGTTCTGCAACTGGCTCTACTTCTGACAGGTTCAAGGATTACCTCTGTATTAAATAAGCCAGGCTTACCACTAAACCACCTGTGCCAAACATTGTTGTGATCTTGCCAAACTGTAAAGTACTTTGAGCTGCATCTTGTATGTATGAATTGTGCTATACAAGTACAGATTATTATTATTATTATTATTATTATTATTATTAAAGTTAGCCTGGTAAACCAGTCCCTTGTACTATTACTACTATTATTTTGTACAGAGGGACTGGCTGTGCTGTATTGAAAATTAGCATAGGTAGCTTCACTTGTTCGTTTAAGCTTGTAAAGACCCTTCTCTTCCCTTCCTAACAAAACTAACAGTCACTAAACCAACTCTTTCTTACTCTGCCCCCATGTAGGAAGTATGTGTGTTTGTAGTGTTCCTGCTCTGGGAAACTTACTTACTTTATACTGTATGAATAAAGGTAGTCTGCTTACTCGGCTTTCCTCTACACCTCTGTCAGCTTATGTCCTCCTTTTTGTAAGTCGCATTGGATAAAAGCGTCTGCTAAGTGTAATGTAATGTAATATAAGTCGCTTTGGATAAAAGCGTCTGCTAAATGTAATGTAATGCAAGTTGTTTTGGATAAAAGTGTCTGCTAAGTGTAATGTAATGTAATGTAATGTAAGTTGCTTTGGATAAAAGTGTCTGCTAAGTATAATGTAATGTAATGTTTAGACACATTCCACACGCTAGTGTGTGGCTTATGTACGTCTATGTATGGGCAGGAACATGAATGTGTCAGGCGTCAGGGTCATTTACAGACTATGCGAGAGAAACATTCATAGAGGCCCAAAGGATGCTCCAGATTAGAATCAAATGTGTCTTAAACCATCTATGACCAGACATCTTTGTTATCTGGTGGACAGTAGCCCCTTTTTGTTCAGGAATATTCTGCTTTGGGTGATCTGTCCCCAGTTAAACATGTGATGTGAAAGCTGACCTTGTTCTAGGGTTTTGTAGCTAAAGCATTACTGTAGCTAAAGCCTTACTAATTATACTGATAGCTTATGTCCTCCTTTTTGTAAGTCGCTTTGGATAAAAGTGTGACCACTGGCCACAGGATACTTTGAAGTATACCCTCCTAAGGTTAAATGTCATACACACACACACACACACATACATAATGGCCTATTTGGCTAACTGCAGTGTCACACTTACCGAGCTCTACTGAGGACCAAGGAGTCGTTGACTGTGACCACAGGCCCAATCTCAGGACACTCTGCATCATGGTACTGGCCACAGTCTTCACACCCTGGATACAGACGCAAAGAGTCACATGTTTTACAAACACACACAGCTATGACACAGACGGGGGTATAATACATGAAGAAATATACACACAAGTGAGACTACTTACATATAAACTCATCTGTTGGCTGCTCTGCCATCTTGACGAGCTACAAGAAGTGGGGAAAAAATAGTTAGAAACTTTCAGAAACACACCAAACAAACTAACACACTACTAAATTGGTTAGTAATTACACACTACACCACAGTTAAAACAAGTTTTACCTGGTTATTTTTTTAGTATATTTTAACATACATTGTTCTCCCATTCGAATAGGCTAGTGTTGCCATAATCAAAACATTCATAGAGAGAAGAGATAAAATCTTTAACCAGGCAATGTAACAACTGACAGTTTCTTATGCCTTCCTCAAGTAAAAACACATGCGCAGAACTATATGTCAAAGACACATCCGATATTTACAGTATAGCAAAAAGGTATATTTTCAACTTTTATAAAAGGGAGTGATTTTGGAAGCCACAAGGAGTACAAGTCGTCAACTTATTTTTTAATTAAACGACAGGGAGAGGGGTGGGAAAAACAACTGTAGGCAAAGCGTGTGTGTGTGTGTGTGTGAAGGGCACGGGAGGGAAACGGCACTCCACTCTTAACAACAAGCAATCCGCATAGCCGATGTACAGTAAACACGATCCGGTAAAAGCGGGATCCGGGTTTCTGTAGATTCCAAAGTGTAGCCGGGTTTTAACTCCGATCTCAGCCCGCTCGCTCGCTCGCTCGAGCTCTTTCAGCAATGCAAATGTAACAAAGAACAATCGGCATGGCGGATGGAACGGAGACGGCCAGTCCATCTGGACTCACTGCATTTGAATGTCAAAACGGCGTCAAAATGAGCTTTAGAACACTTTCTGTCGGTGCCGTGCCAACTGCCAACATACGTGTGATGCTCTGACGTGTGTATCGCATGCAAAAGTTGCACAAGTTAAAAATAAAAAGGTTACCTGTTTTTCAAACGACTACACATTCAGTGAATCCTGACTCCGGGTTCCAATCCGCTCCAGAAACCGCGCAGGACCGGAAATAAGCCGAAGCCGTAGCATTATGGGTGATGTAGTTTTTAAATGTGTGGGTTAGCCGTCAAGTGCTGTGATGAATGTACAATTTTAGACCATTTTGGGGTGGGTAGTACTGGTTGAGAATAGGTTATAAACCACTTACTCGCCACACACACTGCAGCAAATGTGAAAATCTAAGTGAGATACAGTGTCGTAATAATATACGACAGACTGCTGCATTGCATCCAGAACTGGCAACGAAGGGCGTTTGCTTTCCAGAGCAGAAGTGTAGACACTGATTACGTTTACATGCAATTTCATAAACGACTGAATATCATGTATATGTGTTATTTATGTTTCTCTGATGGTAGATATATAATTTTGTATATTTAAAAAAATATTATATAAAAAATCAATAATTTCACTACATGTTCACCAATTTCACTGCATGTCATACTCTACCCAGTATATCTATGCAAGTGACAATAAAACATCCTTGTATCCTTGTATAAATATATTTAAAAAAACCGTCTGTGAAAGCACGTAAAAACTGCCACACTTCAGTCAGATTATTCAGTCATGTTTTATTGCTTTAGAAAATAGAAACCTGATATGTTAGTCTGCTTTTTTAATATCATCCCTGCATAACACTGACTGACTGTAGCACAGGCATTGGGGCTTTGAGCTCAGGCATTGAGGATGAAAAGCTTGACCAGCCAAAACCAAATGCATATATTCTTTTAGGTTGTGCAGACTGCCATTCTCTTTGCCTAAGTTGCATATTGTGTGTGTGTACTTACAATATGATATAACATGTTAACTCATAAGGGATTGCAGGTCTCTCAAGACTTCAAGAGGGACGTCTTCGGCGAGACTGAGACTGAGACGGAGACGGAGACTGAGCGGTCAGGTCAGTCAAGCAACTGTGAATGTCCGAGGTGGCCAGTAGCTGTGGAGATCTCAGGAGTTAAAATTCAGCGCACACCTGAACTGAAGCAAGCCGCTGTGGTGATGTGGAAGCCATGTCTCTTAATAGTTCTCTTAACTTGTACAGGGTGTTCAGGGGGCTTCTCAATGTAAAACACTCTAGGCATACCTGGCACACACTCAAAATAACACTAATAATAAAAATAAAAAAACAGCAGAAGGAATGGTTAAAAGACAACCTCTTGACCGCTATTAAACTGTATACTTTATGTTTCATGGTACTTGGCAACTACTACCACCTCAGGGGAGGCATCACCGTGGAGACACTCTTAATGTCCATCACCGTGGAGACACTCTTAATGTCCAGTCCAATTCTGTCAGCCAGGGTTTGCAGGTGACTTAAAATAAACAGCGACCTGCAGTGATACTTGAGGGAAAGATCATAACCACAACACATCCGCGCAGTTGCACTTCCCAGTGGCAGGTCAGGTCAGTTTTTTTTTCTATTACCTTTGGTTCAGTTTGCACATCAAAATATCCTCTTACACACATGTGTAAATGAAGGAATGTTTTTTTTTTTAAAAAAGGAAAGAAAATAAAAGAAAAAAGAAAATATGGATAAGGGGAATGATGTACATATTTACAAATGAAAACGATATCTTAAGAGAAAAAAGAAATGTTTAGGATTCTAACCTTCTAGAACCCCTTTCCAACCATGACACGGCATTTTAGAACCCTATTGTAGACATTCTAGAACTGTAGCGGAATCTAGAACCTTCTCCAAGCCTCTAGAACCAAACAGCATTCTGTCATAGCGATTCCATCACGGCACTCATTATGTAATGACTCTAATCACATAAACTAGATGGTGTAGGATAGTGTTCATGTTACAAACATACGGGAAATGATAGACAATGGACTTGTTATTCAGTAATAACAACAACAATACATTCTCAAACACAAAAGGGATCTTTCACAGTAACGCCAACTGAACAGATGATATGGGCATACTGAATGTGGTGGCAGTTGGGCACTAAAACAGTCTAAAACAGTGGAACTGACTGATCTCCCTTAATCACGCTTAAAAACAAACAAACAAACAAACAGAGAAACAAACAAAACATAAACACACAAAACTGCCAATCAGAACCTCATCTGAGGACCTAGATGGGCCACACACACATTATATAAATGGATTGAACACTCAGCAACAGAAACAAACATCACAACAACAACAAAAAAAGAAAAAAAAACCCTCAAAAGTGTAGCCCTTCCTCTGTCCATGCATCCTCTCAAGGTAGAAAATTTCTCTTTAGCATTTTTTTAATATTGTGCAAATCAAGTCGGATGCGGCTGCGTTGTCCTGTCCATCTGTCTCTTTCAGGCTGGCCGGCGGGGGCGTTTAATGCCAGGGCACGGGGGGGGGCAGCCTTCAGCCTTCCTTTATACAGTAGGAGAGGGGGGAAGGCAAAGGCCACGGATGCAGTAAAGCCTCTGCAAAAACTCTCAACTTAAAATCACATCAGGACATACTGCACGCATCTGGGAAAGGAGCAGAGCATTGCATAGTGACACAGACAGTAACAGTGGGTATAAGGGAGTAAGAGAGAAAGAGAGACAGAGACACAGAGAGGGAGAGAGAGAAAGAAAGAGAAAAAGAGAGAGAGAGTGATGGAGAGGGAGAGAGAGAGAGGGGAAGAGGGAGGGAGGTAGACAGAGAGAGAGAGAGAGAGAGAGAGAAAGAGGGAGGGAGGTGGAGAGAGAGAGAGAGAGAGAGAGAGAAAGAAGGCGGGTTTCTGTCTAATGCATAGCCGTGACTGGGTCTCTGAGCAGCTGGCGGGAAACAGGGCTGGGCTAGGCCTTGTCTGGGCTAGGCCTTGTCTGGGCTGGGCCTTGTCTGGGCTGGGCCTTGTCTGGGCTAGGTGGCTTCAGTGGGCAGGCCCCGGCCCAGACGGTGGTGGCGGTGGCGGCGGAGGTGGTGGAGGTGGACAGCCTGGATGCTTAGCAGGTGCAGGTGTCTCAGCTCCAGACCCGTGGCCCGCAGACCAGGAGGAAGGCCTAGGGAGGGCAGCAGGCGGGGAGGAGGAAGAGGGAGGTGGTGCTGCTTCCGCTGTTGCTACTGGCTGCGCTGGCTGCATTGGCGGGGGGGTGATGGAGGAAGAGCGTGCCAGGGGGGTCCGCCCACCTCCACCTCCACCTCCTTCGCCACTGCCACGGCGGTGCTGGGGGGAGTCGGCGGAGGCGGAGTTAGACGAGGGCAAGGGGCGTGGCATATGCAGTGGGCGGGGCATTGGGAGGGGCATGCCGTAGGCGCCGGGCACGACGGGCAGACACAGGCTCATGCAGGCGGCCCCTCGGCACAGCCGTTGTGGGCGTGGCTCTTGCCCCCCTTGTCCTTGTCCTTGTGCAGGAGCTTGCGGTTGATGATGCGGCGCAGCGTGGCAGTTCGGCGCTGGCGTTCTCGTTCGCCCGCCGCTGCGGCTACCTGTTCGGGATGCTCCAGGTACACCAGGTCGTTGTGCGACTGGCTCATGCCCGGGTCCTTGCGCTGGTGGCGCCGCCGGAAGAAGAGCTTGGCACCCTTGTGGAGGAAGCTCCCTGCGGGACAGGAAATGACATCAGCATCAAGCTCAGTCTCAGCATCAGCACCACCAATGTACAATATACAGCATTAAGCTCAGTCTTAGCACAACAATGCACAGCACAACACCAATGTACAATATACCATACAGTACAGGCTAAAAGTTTGGACTAGCTGACTAGATGACTAGCTTCAGAAGGATGCTAATGTGATGTTGTGATACTTAGCAAGCTCAGCATTCTGTCATAGTGTTCCATCATGGCACTCATTATACAATGACTTTAAGCACATAAACTAGAGACACAACACACTGCCAATGTACAATATACAGCACAGGCCAAAAGTTTGGGCATATCTTCTCATTTCATGCATTTTCTGTGTCTTCATGACTATTTACGTTGTAGATTTTCACTGAAGGCGTCAAAACTGTCAATGAACACATATGGAATTATGTACTTAACAAAAGAGCGTTAAGTCTTAACTTTTTTCTTAAGTACATACTTCCATAGGTGTTCATAGTCACTAAAGTAAAGAAAACGCATTGAATGAGAAGGTGCGTCCAAACTTTTGGCCTGCACTGCACACCAACAATATTAAGGTCTCTGCTTACTTCTACACAAAAACACCTAAATCGATAAACAGACACGACACAAACAAGGGGTAGCTAAGGGGGTTTAACTCTAGGGGGGTCACCATGGCTTAATGGCTAATGGAGCTGGGACACACTGATAATAATATAATATAATATAATATAATATAATATAATATAATATAATATAATATAATATAATATAATATAATATAATATAATATAATATAATATAATATAATATAATATAATATAATATCATGCTGGGGTACACTGAAGACTCACTGACTACAGAAATCACAGGAATAAGGGCATAGACAGCACTCTTTCTCTTTTTTAACAAAAAACCATTTGCCATGGCTCTTGGTCTTGGTCATTATACATGCATGGGCTTAGTTTCCACATGGATAAGTTAACGGCATGGCAACAAAGCAGCCTGTAAAGGGGTTGCAGAGTTAAAGCTGCTAATGGTCATGTAAATGAATGACCTCTGCAACAATGATTTGTACTTCTAATTTTTTTTTACTGCTAGGAGACTTTACTGGTTAAGTATCCTTCAGGTAAGGTACCGTAATGAGAGCAGTTTTTTTTACTGCTAGGAGACTTTACTGGTTAAGTATCCTTCAGGTAAGGTAAGTATATGGCTTTGTTGTCAGGGGACTCCTTATGATTCCCACATCTCTGCAGAGTAATCTAAGAGAAGAGAATGCCTGAGCAGACTACTGGTAGCAGCAACAGAAATAATGTCATGCAGCTTGCGCTTGTGTGAATACTGTACTAAGCACTTGTGATCATCAATACACACTTCCAACAAGCCAGCCAGTGATGCCACACAGTGAAATCATGCTTCGCTTCTCCTCACCTGTGTCTCCCCCCCTTGGTCTGGTTTTTACCAAAATGGGCCAATTACATTCTGCAAAGCTGTGGAGATTTTTAGGTCTGGAACACACTTGCTGTTTCACCAAACGCATAGAGGCAGCCATTTTGTGGACAAACTGCAGTACTTTCTGCAGCACTTAATGTGACTGGAGGTCTTTTTGCATGGGGCCAGACCACAGATATCAGATACAGAGACCAAAACATTTTTTGTATGTGCGATAGAAAGACCATCACTAGGGTTGTGGGTGTGCTCTAGCTGCCATAACAACGAGCCTGGCTTTTTGGCGTTGCGGTCAAAGCACACGTTCGGTACGATACGTGTGACCTACACACCCAACAAACCCACAGACACACAGGGCAGCTACGATGCATATATGCATCATGAACAGCAAGTATACTCCAGGCCTTATGCACGCCATTCAATCAATCCTTCCTTCCTTCCTTCCAGTCTTCTCTCTCACCATTCCTGCTGGGTGTCGAATGATTTCCTAGAAATCTGAGTGAACAGCCCTGTACTGTTGCAAAACTACTGCACACACACACACACACACACACACACACACACACACACACACACACACACACACACACACACACACACACACACACACACACACACACACACACACACACACACACACACACACACACACACACACACACACACACACACACACACACACAGGAGGAACTCCTTGATGTTCTGAGCTACGAATGTGTTTTCTTTTGTCTCCATGTCAGATGACTAGCCTCGGGAGGCTGCTAAGGTGATGTGATACTGTACCATGCTGTGCTGCAGTGGGCTACGTTATGCAATCCTACAGTACAGGCCAGAAATTTGGACACATCTTCTCATTCAATGTGTTTTCTTTACTTTCATGACTATTTACATTGTACATTCTGACTGAAGGCATCAAAACTGTGAATGAACACATAGAATTATGTACTTAATAAAAACGTTAAGACTTAACACTTTTTTGTTAAGTACATAATTCCATGTGTTCAATCACAGTTTTGATGCCTTCAGTGAGAATGTACAATGTAAATAGTCATAAAAAATTGAAACACATTGAATGAGAAGATGTGTCCAAGCTTTTGGCCTCTACTGTATGTTCTTTGGGTCCAGTTACTCCACTGTCTGTAAACTCTATTACTACTTAACCTCTACTTCTATGTCTGGGGTTTGGGTAGAGCTAAAACCACTACGAGTAGTCTCTATAGTCTCTGAACTACTACAGGTAAGTAGTCTCTACTCGACTAATACAATCCTCCAGGAGAGGACACTTCCTCGATAGGACACTTACTCAGCAGAGACTCTCTGGTTAGCACTGGCTTCCTCTTTTAGATGGCAAGAAGGAGAGAGAAAAAAAGGGGAAAGGGGGTGACATGGGGAGGTGGGGGTTATGACGGGGAGGGGGTTGACATGGGGTGGGGGGGGGGGTGATGGGGGGGAGGGGCTCAATGCAGAGGGTAATCAAGAGGAGGACAGAGAAAGAGAAAGACCATAAGCACATACTGAGCAGTGGGCCAGACAGAGAGAGAGAGAGAGAGAGAGAGAGAGAGAGAGAGAGAGAGAAGACCTAAGACCAGACGAGAGGTCTGGGGTGAGACCAGCAGTGCTGCAGTTGGCGGCATACAGACAGGGCAGAGTGTGCCTGGACAGCACATCAGTACAAACCTACCCTGGTAAACCAGCCCCTCGTACTTCACTTCACTTAGTTTTGGGTCTGGAACTGCTGTATTGAGAATCTCTTTTCTACCTGGAGGTGTGGACTGTGCTGTACGAAGGGCTGGTTTACCAGGCTACTACAAACCAGCAAAACAGGCTTGGGTGACCCCCCCCCCCCACCACAGTCTAAGGTGAGGCCCACAGCCATAAAAAAGCCCCCCCCCCAATATTGTGCAGGTGTTATTGTGCTGAGGTAAAACTGAGTAATGACTTCTTTATATTTTATGACTTCTATGCAGTGGGACCATCTCCATCTCCATTTCACTCTTTCACTGTTTCTACAACATGCAGTTCTGACCTCTGGCTCAATTACTGTTTATCATAGTTAGCGTTCCAGATGGCTTAAGGCATAAGATAATAAAAAAAAAGTTATGGTAAAAAGGACGAGCTCTAACAAATAAAATGTGAAAGAATCTTCTGTTTTATGAGGGGTCAAAGTCAATGAATTGAGTCAATGAATTCCCAAGTACAGTACAGGGACTGATCCAAGGATCATAACAGCCTTTTAGAGCTGGGTCTTGTCTGGCAAAGACACACAGCACAACGAAGCAGTTATTCCTGGGAACCAATTAAGGTTCCCAGAGGAGGACTGGACTCTCGACTGACCATAAAACAGAAACACAAAGAGAGAGATGATGAGTGGCGTTTCCCACCAAACATACTGAGGCTACTGGTTACCAAGGGCAACCATCAGGCTGTAGTCAGTGTGTTTTTTTTCCCAGCTAGTCAGCTAGTGTCCTGCCGTGGGAACGTCAGTGGTGTACGTGAGGAGGAGAAAAGAAGGGTAAACAGAAGCGCAGCAGTAACGTTGGGTACACTGTACATATCCTTTACAGTTGAGTGAGTAAAGCTGAGTAAATCGGAAATTGTTCTGTCATGTTAAAAAAACTAAAGGTGTATAATTACATTAGCAGTAACGTTGGGTAAACTACTGTATACCCTTTATGCTAGGGTCATTAAAAAGGAAAATCCAGTAAAGTTGGGTAAGCTATACATATCCTTTACAATAGGCTGAGTAAAGGTGAGTAAATCATAAATCCAGTAAAGTTAGGTAAGCTATATACATTCTTTACGGTAGGATCATTTAAAGGTGTGTAAATCGTAAATTGTTCTGTAGTTTTAAAAAAAAGGTGCATAATTACATTACAATACATTACATTACACTTAGCAGACACTTTTATTCAAAGGGACTTACAAAAGGAGGACATAATAAGCTAACAGAGGTGGAGAGACCAACAGACCCTCTATAACTCGGTTAGCTTACGCTGCCTTAAGTAAGTTTCCCGGAGCAGGTGTACGTGAGGAGAAGAAAGAAGGGTAGAAACAGAAGCGTAGCAGTAACGTTGGGTAAACTACTGTATACATATCCTTTATGCTAAGATCATTAAAAAGGTGAGTAAATTGTAAATCAAGTGAAGTTGGGTAAACTATACATATCCTTTACACTAGGATCATTATAAAGGAGAGTAAATTGTTAATCGTTTTGTCGTTTAAAAAAAAAAAAAAGGTGCATAAATGGCATTTGTGTGTGTTTAGCCTCCACTACACCACTGCTGCTAGCCCAAGTAGCCTTGGCTAGCTATCAGGTCACCAGGCCTGTGATAATGCTATTGTCCTGTGATAATGCTATCGTTCTGTAGCTTAATGTTAATTTGCCTACACTAATCCAGTCTTACTGGTGTACTGGAGACACACAGTTGTACAGTATATCTTATATGTATATTGTTGTCTCTATTGTAGAGTATGTGTCTGTATATTTGTGTTTCCTTGCATATGCAAGTATACTTGGCTAATAAAACTGATCCGTTTGAGCTTTATTACAGACTACACATTGTGTTTGTACTTATTTGTATTATATACAAGCCTACTATACTGTACTTGTTATGTTTATATCATTATGTTTGTCATCATGTCTTCCTGTCTTGTTTATAAGATGTGTAATGTTCACTGTGGGCCTAGGGAGCATTGCAAATTCAAATTCTGTGTGTGCAACCTGTACATATGGTTTTTGACAATAAAGCTGACTTTGACTTTGACTTTGATTCCGATTCTGATATTCGGACATTCTTCCTCTTCCGGACTCACCTTTGCCCTTCTTGAGGCCGGACTCCGACATGCAGAGCGAGAGCGAGGCCTTGTCCGCGTCTGGGTCCTCGCCCTCGCCCTCCCCCGCCTGGCTCTCCCAGTCCTCCACGGCCGCCCCCACCACCACCGCCGCCTCTGCTCCCATCACCACCGACCCCTCCATCGCCCCCATCCCCGCAGGCCCGTTGCTTGGCCCCTCCAGGGGGTCGTGGAGCTGGGGGGCGCCCGCGTTTAGCTCTCCGCTGGCGGCTGCCCCCCCTGTGGGCATGTTGGGGGGGCTGTTTGGGGCCTTGGTGGGGGCAGGGGTGTCCTCAGGGCCCTGGGAGAGCGAGGCATCCATGGCAGCGGCGTACCCGGCCATTAGGGCCAGCTCCTCGTCCTGGGAAAGAGGTGTCTACAGAACACAGAGAAAAGTAGAGGGCTATTTAGGACTATACAATATAATGGACTTTTTTTACCAAGCAAAGCTTCCTTTCACTTCGTGCAGTGAGTCCATAGGAGAGAAAGGGGGCCTACAAAACAGGACACGGGGAAAAGCAGAGGGCTTATTTAGGGCCATATAATGTAATGTACACTAAGGGGTTTTTTTACCAAGCAAAGCTTCCTTTCACTTTGTACAGAGAGTCCATAGGCATATATTCACATCATGGGTGGGTACCCTTTAAACCAATCATGGCTGATTGGAAACCAAAAAAAATGTGAATAAGGCAAGACAGAGTACCATAGCGAAATGTAATGTTAGCTATTGACGCAATGTTAGACTATGGACACAATGGTAATGTAATGTTAGGCTATGGACGCATTGATAATGAAATGTTGGGCTGTGGACACAATGCTATTGCAATTTTAGGCTATGGGGCAATGGTAATGTAATGTTTGGCTATGGACGTAATGATAGCGTAATGTTAGGCTATGGATGCAATGGCAATGCAATGTTAGGCTAGGGGGCAATGGCAGCGTGTTGTTAAGCTATAGATGCAATGATAATGTAATGTTAGGCTATGGTCGCAATGGTAATTGTTAGGGTTAAGCTAGGATTAGGCTATGAATGTAATGGTAGTGTATTGTTAGGCTATGGACACAATGATAGTGTAATATTAGGCTATGGGGCAATGGTAGGATATGGACGGAATGGTAATGTAATGTTATACTATGGACGCAATGGTAATGTAATGTTATACTATAGACGCAATGGTAATGTAATGTTATACTATGGACAGAAAGCTAGTGTAATGATAATGTAATGTTAGGCTGAAGAGGAGCAGAGTGGTTTATTATCAGCGTGTGAAACAGGCCAGCAGGACATGGCGGCTGTTAACCGCAGCGAGAGTGACCTCAGTGACCTCAGCGCTTCATGCCCCGCCCACATTTCAAACTGCCAGCACCACACTACAGTTAGAGTCTTGGGTCTAGTCTTATAATGTGGTCAATCTTTACCCAAAACAAGCACAAACAGTGTTTGCACAATAGCTGTAATGAGGATGGGGTGGGGTGGGTGACACACACACACACACACACACACACACACACACACACACACACACACAAATGCACCCACCCTCACACAGACACACACGCAACTATAATGAGGATGGGGTGGGGGTGGGTGTGGGGCTGAAAGATTAACAGGGAGTAGTGGTGGTGGTGGTTCTCATGACAGTGTGTGTAATCAGTAAACAGGAAGATGCAGGCCAGCATCAGACCATCAAACTGAACTCTGCTAATAAAGCACACAGCAAATGACATACATGTATGCAAATAGCAATACCAATAGTGTCAGCTATGCAACATCCTTACCATTAAATAAGTAAATAATAAATTAATATTCATTAAAGGAAAACCTCAACTGTTTTTAATGGTTAAAAAACAGCGTAATCTTCATGCTTTCGCTATGCCCTTCTATTAGCACTACTATTGTTACTATTGGTTGAAGGCATTTGTATTTTCACGGTCCATTTTAACTTATCTACTTATATTTTGTTGTATGTCTTTCTTTCTTTTGTTTAATTACTTGAACATAATTTGTGCAAGAGAGTAGTAGTGGGGCTGAAAGATTAACAGGGACCAGTGGTAGTGGTAGGAAATTAAGGAAATGGATGTGCGTGCTAGAAGTGTGGTTGAAGGCATTTGTATTTTTACGGTCAATAGCTACTGTATAATGAGGATAGGGTGGGGTGGGTGTGGGTGTGGGTGTGGGGCTGAAAGATTAACAGGGAGCAGTGGTAGTGCTGGTTGTCATGACAGTGTGTGTACAATAAACAGGAAGTTGCAAGCCAGCACCAGATCATCAAACTGCTAACTGCAAAATCTGCTAATGAAGCACCCAGCAAATGACATGTATGCAAATAGCAATGCCACTAGAGTCACCTATGCAACATCCTTACCATTAAATAAGTAATTTTAAGTAATAAGTCATTTATTGTCTATTTATTTATATATGTGCATGTAGGCATTGGAATAAGTATCTGTGAATATGTATCTTTGATATGATTGTTGTATCTGGGATTGACACCTTTCTGTTGCTAGGAACTGAGTGAGAGGCGGGGCCTAGCAATTAAGTCATTGGGAGAGCTTTAGGACTAATTGTCAGCACCTGCTCTTTCTGTTTTGTGCTATGCCCTGAAGAAGGCTAGATGCCGTTACGCGTGGGCTTTTTAACTAGTCCATATAGGACATGTCCTCAACACAATAAAGAAATTTTAACTTAAGGAGTGTTTGTGTGTTTGTGTTTGTGTGTGTGTGTGTGTGTGTGTGTGTGTGTGTGTGTGTGTGTGTGTTGTCCACACCTTGGCCACGCCGGAGATGATGATGGTGCTCTTCTTGACCGGCGACTTGAGCTTCTGCCGCGCCGACTCCTGCAGCTGCCTGATGGCCGCCTCCGCTACGGGATCCGTGCCGTTCAGCATCAGCAGCTCTGGGGGGGGGGGAGAATAGATGTCAGTCAGCCCACCAAGACAGATAGACAAACAGACAGACAGACAGACCAGCAGGCAGACAGACAGATGGACGGACAGACAGATGGACGGACAGACAGACAGACGGACAGACAGGCGGCCAGGCAGGCGGACAAACAGACAGGCAGGCAAGTGGACAGATAGACAGACAGAATGACAGACAGACAGATAGCTAGCTAGGCACACAGACAGGCAGGCAGAAAGAAGAAAAGCAAGAAAAAAAAGAAAGAGCAAGAAAGAGAGCACAACAACTGGTGCACCCCTCTCAGGTATAAAATGTTTGTCCTCATATAACAAACACCAAATATGAAGCAAATAAATGCTAAGGAGCAAGAAAAGATATAGGGCAATCGAAATAGCTGACACCACTTGATTGTGAGTGCACACACACACACACACCTGTGTCTGAGTAGGACCGGGCCTTACTGACTGTGCACGTACACATATACAGGTACACACACACACACACACACACACACACACACACACACACACACACACACACACACACACACACACACACACACACACACACACACAAACACAAACACACAAACTGTGACAAGGTCTTGCTGACCATGTGCACATGCACATACACCAACACCTACACATGCTCATGCTCTCACACACACCGACGCACACACACACCCACGCACACACACACACGCACCTGTGTCTGAGGAGGACAAGGCCTTGCTGACTGTGCACATGCACGTACACACACGCTCACACACACACACAAACACAAACGCACACACACAAACACAAATACACACACACACACCTGTGTCTGAGGAGGACAGGGCCTTACTGACAGTGGCAGTCAACATGGAGGGCTGCTCGGACACTCTCCTCTGAGACATCTTGGCTTTGGTTGGAGGCTTCATTGGGGTTTCTGCACACCACACCACACCACACACACACACACACACACACACACACACACACATACACACACAAGAGAGAAGAAAGAGAGAAAAGACATTTTTCATGACTACATGCCAGTTGTGTAAATGCAGAAGTGAACCGACATGTGTGTTTCTACTTGAAGACCATGAGACTTGTGAGACTGACATTGGACTTGTGTAACTGCAGAAGTAAGGCCATATGTGTGTTTCTACTTGAGACTTGTGAGACTGACAAAGGCGACAAAGCCGTATGCAGTGTTCTTTACCCATAATCCCCGGGTTTCTGCAGACCACACACACACACACACACACACACACACACACACACACACGAGAGAAAAGAGATTTTGCATGCCAGTTGTGAGACTGACAAAGGAGACGTGTGCAGTGTTCTTTACCCATAAGCCCCGGGGGCAGGGCGCGTCCCGGTTTGCTCTTGACGGCGGTGATGGTGGTGACCACGGTGCCGCAGGGCATGACGGTGCGGTCCATCTCCACGCGCTTGGAGGCGGCCGGGGTGGGGGTCTGCCACGTGCGCACCTCACTGGGCTCCAGGTAGGTGAACTAAGGGGGGGGGGGGGATCGCAACGGTCAGAGAATGCAGAGTAGAGCAGAATTGAATAGAATAGAGCAGAATACAGTAGAATACAATTGAACAGAATAAAGCAGAATACATTAGAATACAGTAGAATAGAGAATAGAATAGAATAAAGCAGAATAGAATAGAATGGAATGGAATAGAATAGAATAGAATACCATTTATTGTCACTATACGTATGTACAATGTACACTATACACATGTACAATGAGATTGAAAGCAGCTCCTTTACATTAACTATATAGAGCTACTGCACCTTAATCCATGTTGCACAGTAATGACTGTCCTATGCTATGGGTAGTGGATACTGGACAAATACAGTACCAACACAATGAGATTAGACAACGGGACAAACTGGGGCCACTATCCAATCCTATCCAATGCCTGATCGGTGACATGCAGCACGGCTACTACTACCCTTAGCAAATACCCCACACCTGGGAAACACATTACAGGCGTACAGGCCCATTCCACATAGCCTGTAGCCTGTTTATGGTAGTGCAGCAGCTGTAAAGCTCTCTGGGGACCAGAGGAGAGTTCACATCTAAGTGCCCGTAAACCGTCTGCTATTTCTCTCGAGTGCAGTTGTCTGTGAGTGAGCTACACTATAGAGAAGTGTATGCGGTTCAGAGTGCAGCCTCTTCCTGGGTTGGACTGTAAAGGCTAGTCTGGCTAAAAGGGGAATTTTTGTGTAAAATTAAGTTTGAGTACAGTACAGGCCAATACTTTCGACACACCTTCTCATTCAATACGTTTTCTTTTAATTTACTTTTGTTAAGTACATAATTCCACTTGTTCATTCCTAGTTTTGATGCCTTCAGTGAGAATCTACAATGTAAATAGTCGTGAAAGTAAAGAAAACGCATTCAATGAGAAGGTGTGTCTAAACGTTTGGCCTGTACTGTATACAGAACTGGCTGCAGTGTTCAGAGTGCAGCCTGTTCCTGGGTTGGACTGTGAAGGCCAGTCTGGCTAGTCTTTAGTCTGGCTAAAAAGGGGAAATTCTGTGTAAGATGAACTTTGGGTATGTTAAAACATGATAATTAGTTGGTATGATTATTAATGTTTGGATTGTTCCTGGGTTGGATTGTAAAGGCTAGTCCGAGTCTGGCTAGTCTATAGTCTGGCTAAAAGAGGAAATTCGATGTAAAATGAAATTTGTGTACAGTACATGTCAAAAAGTTTGGATACACCTTCTCATTCAATGTGTTTTCTTTTATTTTCATGACTATTTACATTGTAGATTCTCACTGGAAGGCATCAAAACTGTGAATGAACACATATGGAATTATGTACTTAACAAAAAAGTGTTAAGTCTTAACTTTTTTGTTAAGTACATAATTCTATAATTCCACTCCAAACTAACTACTACTACTACCCAACTCTTTTCCGTAGGTGCATTGTGCTTGTATAAGTCTGCGTGTATAGGGGGTGTGTGTGTCTGTAGCCTCCCTGCTCCGGTAAACTTAATTAAGACACATGTATCTCCTTGTGTGTAGTCTGAGGGTAGTCTGTTTACTCTGTATTCCTCTCTGTTTACTCTGTGTTCCTCTACACCTGTTAGCTTAATATGTCCTCCTTTTTGTAAGTCACTTTGGATAAAAGCATCTGCTAAGTGAAATGTAATGTAACAGAAATAGGACATTTTCTATCAATTCAGTATTTTGGCAACTAAGACTATTAGTCAGGCTTCGTGTCATTGGGGGTTTACCTCAGTAGTTAAAGTCAAGTCACTACTATTTGCCAGACTTGGTGTCATGTGCTGTGGGGTTAGTTTACCTCAGTAGTTAAAGTCCTAGTCACCAGTTCTTTAGGAGTTTACCTCAGTAGTTAAAGTCAGGCTTGGTGTCGTGTTCTGTGGGGTTAGTTTACCCCAGTAGTTAAAGTCCCAGTCACCAGTTTTTTGGGGTTTACCTAAGTAGTTAAAGTCAGGCTTGGAGTGATGTGTTGTGGTTAGTTTACCTCAGTAGTTAAAGTCCCAGTCACCAGTTCTTTGGTCATTAGTGCAAAGGTCTGCTGTCCTTTGGGCTGCTTCCTCACCAGGTCAAAAGGCACAGACACCTGTCCCAACAGGCAGCCTGGACCTGGACACACACACACACACACACAGACACAGACACACACACACACACACACACACACACACACAGACACATACAGACACACACACACAGACACACACACACAGACACACACACACACACACACACACACACACACACACACACACACACACACACACACACACACACACACACACACATTGATTATTTTATTTGGGAGGACCAATACTTATTAAAAAGCAACACGGCACCCAAATATTTACAAAGAGCATTTTATGTTTCCCACATCAATACAAATGCTGAGCTGGCCTACAACCACATATGCATGTTAAGACTCAAGGAAACAGGTGGCATCCCCTTCTTCAAATATGCAGACTGCCTATAATTGCTGACAAACAGTATTTGCCACACGCACACAAGCATAGGCTTTACCTCCATCACACCACACACTACCTGCAACTTGATCTCTGTCTAAGTGCTAGTAAAGAGCAGTCTGCATGTGTGAGGTCTGCAGGTTATCTTGTTTGGTCGTCAAACACTGGCTAAGTGTGTGTGTGTTTGTGTGTGTGTGTGTGTGCCTCATAACACTGGCTAAGTGCACAAGTGGCTCTACATGCCATCTGGATGGCTTTTATTACACCTGTGATGCTACCGACAGATCAAACGTCTGGAAAGGGGCCAACATGAAACACACACACTCACACTCACACACTCACACACTCACACACTCACACACTCACACACACACACACACACACACACACACACACACACACACAGACACACACACACAGACACACACACACAGACACACACACACACACACACACACACACACACCCGGCCCAAGCCCGTGTAAAAAGATAGAAACTAAGTCCAAACCCGGCTTGAGCCCGTCAGGCTCGGGCAAAGATCTTCAGCTCTACACATGTGACGCTACCAAGAGATTAAACGTCTGGCAAGGGGACAACATGAAACTCTACCTACAGTATACCACATGTCTGTCTGTGTTGTTCAAAGGAAAAGAGCTTGAGAGAATTGAAGTACTTACACTCAGGAGAATCCCCTGTGTTCACCAGCTGAATGTTCAGCTCTTTGGATCTCCCATTCAACTCACTACAAAGCAGTAAAAACAGAAAAGATGTTTAGAATAAGTGGAATGAAATGAAATTAGCATCTTGTGCAGCAAAGCAATTAGGTGACTTTGTCTAATGATTTCAAATGAGGCCTTTGCTACATTTTTGGTTGCCACTTTGCATTAATGGGCCAACATTTAAGTGCACTGTGTGTTTGTGTGTGTGTGTGTGTGTGTGTGTGTGTGTGTGTGTGTGTCACTGTGGTGATCTGCCTCATAACACTAACAGTGCACTCCTAATAATGTTTGTTATTGCCCTGCCTAAGACTAGCCAGTGCATTGCAGTATGGAATATGTGTGGGGGTGGGGGGAGAGGGCAAGCAAAGGGGTGGGCGTCACTCACAAAATGAAGGGCTAGTGCCAGGAGGGGTGAGTGTCACCTGCCTCATAACAACACCACAGTATATTTCTACTTTTTTTTACTACAAAAAGCTTGTAAAGACCCTTCTTTGCTATTGCACCAGTGCAGAATGGGATATATGTTCTACGTTGGCTGTGCGTTAGCTGTGCGGGGGCGAGCGAGGGGGGGGCAAGAGGGCGTCACTGACAAGATGGCTGGTCCCAGGAGGGGTGGGTGTCACTGTGGTGCACTATGGGATATGTGTGCGGTATGGTATGTGTGTGTGTGTGGGGGGGCGAGCGAGGGGGTGAGGGGGTGTTACTCACAAGATGAAGGGCTGGTCCCAGGAGGGGTGCAGTATGGGATATATATGTGTGTGTGTGTGTGTGTGTGTGTGTGTGTGTGTGTGTGTGTGTGTGTGTGTGTGTGTGTGTGTGTGTGTGTGTGTGTGTGTGTGTGTGTGTGTGAGGGGGTGTGTGTGTGTCACTCACAAGATGAAGGGCTGGTCCCAGGAGGGGTGGTCCGTGTCCTTCAGCACTGAGCTGCACTGCCTCTGGGGGGGGTCATTCAGCTGCAGCACACACTGGGGGCTAACGCTGCCTGCAGGAGGGATGGAGGGATAGAGAGAGAGGGAGGGAGAGAGAGAGAGAGAGAGAGGGAGGGAGAGAGAGAGGGAGGGAGGGAGAGAGAGAGAGGGATAGAGAGAGAGAGAGAGAGAGAGAGAAAGCAATGTAAGGAGGGGCAGTAAGAGAGGGAGCGTGAGATACAGAGAGAGAAAGAGGGAGAGAAAGAGAAAGTGATGTAAGAAGGGAGAGTGAAAGAGAAAGAAAAACAGCAATTGGAGGAGAGATAGATAGAGAGACACAGACAGAGAGAGAGAGAGAGAGACAGAGGGAGAGAGAGAGAGAGAGTGGGAGAGAGAGAGAGACAGAGAGAGAGAGGGAGAGAGAGAGAGAGAGAAAGCGATGTAAGGACGTAGAGTAAAAGAAGGAGAGTAAGAAAGAGAGGAAGAGAGAGAAAGAGAGATTAAGAAAGAGAAAGTGATGTAAGGAGGGAGAGTAAAGGGGGGAATGAGAGAGAAAGAGAAAGAGAGAGAGAGACAGAGAAAGAAAGCAATGTAAAAGAGGAAGAGTGAGAGGGACAGTGTGTGAGAGAGAGAAAGAAAAACAGCAATTGGAGGAGAGATAGAGAGAGAGACAGAGAGACACAGAAAACAAAAAAGATGCAAAAAGGGAGAATGCGTGAGAGGCAGTAAGACAGATCACATTAACATCAGCCAAGGGGCCATAAAAAAAGGAGACAAGATGCAATCTTCTCAGCAAACCACATCGTAGGAGAACACAGTCTATAAGATAACTGTATGCACTGTCACAAGGTATCATCTACAGAGTAATATGCACTTTCCTTTAATTCATTATAATCCATTGTGTGACTGTTGTCAGTCTGTCCGTTTGGAAATCCATATCTGCAGTTATATCAGCAGTTGATCGGGACAAAGCAAAGCAAAAAAGAAAGTGAAAGTGTGTGTGTGTGTGTGTGTGTGGGGGGGGGGGGGGGGGGGATTTCCGTTTGTTGGCCAGGATAAGGGGAGGTCTGGCTGGGGGAGAGAGAGGTGGAGAGAGAGGTAGAGGGAGAGAGAGAGAGAGAGAGAGACAGAGACAGAGACAGAGAGAGAGGGAGAGAGGGAGGGAGGGAGAGACAGAGAGAGAGAGAGAGAAGGAGGGAGAAGGCTGAGGGCCTGATGGATGGCAGCGTTATAAATGACTCAGACACCACCAGCAGCAGCAGCTCCAGAGCAGAGAGAGGAGAGAGGAGAGAGGAGAGAGGAGAGAGGAGAGAGAGGAGAGAGAGGAGAGAGAGGAGAGAGAGGAGAGAGAGGAGAGGAGAGGAGAGAGAGGAGAGAGAGGAGAGAGAGCAGAGAGAGGAGAGAGAGGAGAGAGAGGAGAGAGGAGAGAGGAGAGAGGAGAGAGGCTTTCTGGAGGAGCTCAGCCTACGCCGTGCCCACCAGCCCAATCAATCAATCTCAGCAATTAAGTGCAGTGGTGGAAGTGCTCTGGCCGTGACACTGGGAATGTGCGTCATGGCTGAGTCAGTGTGTGTGTGTGTGTGTGTGCGAGAGAGAGAGAGAGAGAGAGGGAGAGAGCGAGCAAGAGAGACAGAGGGAGAGAGAGAAAGAGAAAGAGAAATCAAAAGAAAGATCCGTGTGTGTGTGTGTGTGTGTGTGCGAGAGAGAGTGAGAGAGACTGTGTGTGTTGCGTTGTGTGCATCTGTGAGAGAGAGTGAGCGAGAGAGAGCAAGAGTGAATGAGAGAAAGAAACACACTATGTGTGTGTGTATGTGTGTGGTCTTGTGTTGTTTTGGTGTGTGCGTGTGTGTTGTGTTGTCTTGTTGTGTTGTGTTCGTGTGTGTGTGTGTGTGTGTGTGTGTGTGTGTGTGTGTGTGTGTGTGTGTTGGGGAGGCGAGCACAAGGGCAGTCTGCCATAACGTAGGATGTGAAGGAGGAAAATGTCACCGTCACTGAATGAACCCTGAAAGCAGCAATGGCACCGCGCCCAAAGACACAGAGCCTAGTAGCATTCCCCAAGCTAATCAGCCGTCAACTATGCCACAGAGCCTACTGGCATTCCCCAAGCCAATCAGCCGTCAACTATGCCATAGAGACTACTGGCATTCCCCAGCTTCCCTGGACACTGGCATTCCCCAAGCTCCAAGCTAAGTAGCCATAATATATGACACAGTAGCATTCCCCAAGTTTACCGGCCATCACCTATGGCACAGAGCTATAGAGCTAGTGGCATCCCCAAGCTCCAGGCTCACCAGGGCCCTCTGCACAGGGACAACAGTCACATATGACACAAACCCTAGTGGCATCACATATGGCACATTCCACAGGCTCCAGGCTAAGTAGCCATAATATGACACAGAGCCTAGTAGCATTCCCCAAGCTCAATACATAAGACACAGAGCCCAGTGGTATCACATATGAAACAGTATTGCGGTGGGGTGTGTCCTGGGGACACTAGGTGGTAGCTGTGGCAGCTGAGACCCAGTAGCGGTTAAAGAGTTGGTCTTAGGATCGGCGAGGTTATAGGTTCAAATCCCATTCCAGTAGGAAGAATGGGGGTTGGGGACTAAACATCTAGTCCTCTCCTGCATGCTCTCCTTATCCATGACTGAAGTGCCCTTGAGCAAGGCATCTAACCCCACATTGCTCCAGGGACTGTAACTGAAACCCTGTACCTAGGAAAACCACTGTAAGTCGCTCTGGATAAGAGTGTGAGCTAAGTGTAATGTGTCAGTGAAGTGTAACGTAATGTGTTGTGAGGTGACATGACCCACCTGCAGCATTGCACTCCTCTTTGCACGTCACTCTGATGTTCTTCACCAGCAGCTTCCACTCGTGGGCACGGGGGGGTTTGGGGGGGGACGTCACGTGGGGGGGGCGGGAGCGAGCATCCTGCAACACAGCACACAAACACAGGAACAGGATGAAAAGGGTTAAGTTCAGTTCAATTCAGTTTTACTGTCGAGTATACTTACTGGAATAAAAAGTGCGAAATTCTGGTGACACAGTTGCTGACATATCATTTTATGAATAGAATAAAAAAATAAACACATGGTGGTGGTACAAGACTGTTCATTCATAGATCATACAGTACATACAAATATTTTACCAACAATCACTCATACTAAAGCACTAGGGGAAAGACCAAAAGATCACATGTTCTCATATACTTTTGTAAATCGCTTTGGATAAAAGCGTCTGCTAAATGTAATATAATGTAATGTAATGTAATTCCCTTTGGAAAAAATCATCTTCTATGTGTATTATAACGTAATGTAAGTGGCTTTGGATAAAAGTGTCGGCTAAGTGTAATGTAATGTAATGTAATGTAATATAAGTCATTATGGATAAAAGCGTCTGCTTAGTGTAATGTAATGTAATATAATGTAATATGTAATGTAATACAGTGTAATGTAAGTCACTTTGGATAAAACAGTCTGCCAAGTGTAATATCATGTAAGTCACTTCGGATAAAAGCGTTTTCTAAGTGTAATGTAGTGTAATATCATGTAATATCATGTAATGTAATGGGGTGCAGACTGGCAGTGGTGTTGGTGTTGTTGCCTCACCCTGGCTTCCTCCGGTCTGTCTGCTAAGTGTAGTGTAATGTAGTGTAATGTAATGTAATGTAATATAATGTAATGTAATGTAATGGGGTGCAGACTGGCGGTGGTGTCGTTGCCTCACCCTGGCTTCCTCTGGTCTGTCTGCTAAGTGTAGTGTAATGTAATGTAAGTTGCTTTGGATAAAAGTATCTGCTAAGTGTAATGTAATGTAGTGTAATGTACTATAATGTAATGTAATATAATGCAATGTAATGTAATATAATGTAATGGCATAAAGACTGGCAGTGGTGTTGTTGCCTCACCCTGGCTTCCTCTGGTCTGTCTGCTAAGTGTAGTGTAATGTAATGTAAGTTGCTTTGGATAAAAGTGTCTGCTAAGTGTAATGTAATGTAGTGTAATGTACTATAATGTAATGTAATGTAATGTAATGTAATGTAATGTAATATAATATAATGTAATGTAATGGCATAAAGACTGGCAGTGTTGTTTGTTGCCTCACCCTGGCTTCCTCCGGTCGGGCGGGGCGGCTGCTCAGTACTGCAGACGGGCGAACACGACCCAGGACCTGCCTGAGGCTCTCCCTCACCACATACGAGCTCAGGCCTGCAGAAACACCCTGTGGAGCACACACACACACACACACACACACACACACACACATTCAGACACACACACAAACACGTGCACACACACACACACACAGGCACACACACAAACGAGTGCGCATGCGCACACACACACGCACACATACATACATACATACACGTACACACATGCAAACACACACACACACACACACACACACACACACACACACACATACATACATACATACAAACACACAAACACACGCACCCACACACACACAGACACACACACACACAGTGTTGAAATCACACATAAATTAACATGCATGCACAGGTACAGAGCTTGTTCAAGGCCTAGTATTCCCTCTTTCTGGTATTCCCCCTACTTGACTTTTCAGATCCATGTGTATTTGTGTGAGAAGCAATACTTGCGTGTATTTATGTACTTAATAACAAAGGGGAGGTCAGTGTGATTTTCATAGGTATTGGGCATTGTGTCAATGTCATCTGCCCATTACACACGATACTGCAAAACAACTTACCCTTCCATAGTACTCTGCCTGCCCTCTCTGCCCTGCCCCTGTGTGTGTGTGTGTGTGTGTGTGTGTGTGTGTGTGTGTGTGTGTGTGTGTGTGGGGTGAATAGGAAGGGGATATGATGCACTGGCGCCGGCTGTCGCTGATGAAGAGGAAAAAGGTTAAGAGGTGGAGGAGGAGGAAGAAGATGACAAGGAGGAGGAAAAGGAGGAGAAGAAGGAGGAGGAGAAGGAAGCTGAGCTGGGTTAGGAAAATGAGGAGGTAGAGGAGAAAGAGGAGAAGGGAAGAAAGAGGAGGACGAGGAAGAGGAGTAGAACGAGGAGGAAGAGGATGAGGAGAAACAGGAAAAGGGGTAGGAAGAGGATGATGAGGATGTGGAAGAGGAGGAGAAAGAGGAGGAAGAGAAGAACGAGGAGGAAGAGGAGGATGAGGAGAAAGAGGAGAAGGGGAGGGAGAGGAGGAGGAAGAGGAGGAGAACAGGAAGGAAGTGGAGGAAGAGAAGAATGAGAATGACAAAGAGGAGGAAGAAGAAGAGAGGAAGAGGCGTCTGTGGCACTGACCTAAGAGAAGGTGGGTGAGGAAGAGGAGGGTGAGGAAGATGAGGAGGAAGAGGAGGTAGGGAATGATGAAGAGGAGGAGGAGAACGAGAAGGAGGGAGAGACGGCTCCAGCACTGACCTGAGAGGAGGTGGGGGAGGAAGAGGAGGGTGAGGAAGATGAGGAGAAAGAGGAGGAGGAGGAGGAGAGGGAGGAGGAAGAGGAGCTCCAGCACTGACCTGAGAGGAGGTGGGGGAGAGCTGCTGGTCAGGAGGAGAACGAGGAAGGAAGAGGAGGAGGATGAGGAAGGGAGAAGAATAAGAATGACTTAGAGGAGGATGAGGAAGAGGAGGAGAACAAGGATGAAGAGGAGTAAGAGGCGTCTCCAGCACTGACCTGAGAGGAGGTGGGGGAGGAAGAGGAGGGTGAGGAGGAAGAGGAGGAAGAGGAGGAGAAAGAGGAGTAAGAGGCGTCTCCAGCACTGACCTGAGAGGAGGAGAAGGAGGAGGAAGAGGAGAATGATGAGGACGAAGAGGAGGATAAGGAAGAGGAGAAGAGAGAGGAGTAAGAGGAGCTCCAGCACTGACCTGAGAGGAGGTGGGGGAGGAAGAGGAGGAGGAAGAGGAGGAGACGGCTGTGGCACTGACCTGAGAGGAGGTGGGGGAAGATGAGGAGGGGGAGGAAGGTGAGGAGGAAGAGGAGGGAGAGGCGGCTGTGGCACTGACCTGAGAGGTGGGGGAGAGCTGCAGGTCCAGGGCCTCCACCCCCAGCAGCCCCCAGTTCAGCTGCACCTCCCCACTGGCCTCCGCCAGCTGCAGATCCAGCTAGGGACAAAACACACACACACACACACACACACACACACACACACACACACACACATTTTTATACCTATTTAAACCCACATTACAAGTTTATATTCATTAGGAATCAAATCGCCTGAATACACACACAGACACAGACAGACACAGACAGACACAGACAGACACAGACAGACACAGACAGACACACACACACACACATAAAGTGCACACACACACACACATATACATACACACATAAAGCGCGCACACACACACAGACATACACACACAAAAACACTGTTTGAGGTGAAAGGGATCACAGGAAACATGCGAGCACTGGCTTTTACTGGAAACACCATCAGCTGTTCAGTGAAAGAGGAAAGTGTGTGTGTATGTATGTACTATGCATTGGGATGCATATATGTGTGTGTGTATATATGTGTATGTGTGTGTGTGTGTGTGTGCGTGTGCGTGTGCGTGTGTGCGCATATGCATGTGTGTGTGTGTGTGTGTGTGTGTGTGTGTGTGTGTGTGCGCGCATATGCATGTGTATGTGTGTGTGTATGTGTGTGTGTGTGTGTAAAGGGGGTGGGGGTGTTAGTTCCTGATAGAGCAAGCTAACACCGGGTGGAACATGTCTCATGCTTTCACATCACGCCCTTTGACCTCTCGTCAATCTGAAAAGCCTTCTACTTCCTGCTACGGCAGGAAATGGAACAACATCTGGCGTGTTGACGGTGACACGGCTGCCAAAGATCAGATCAGCATGTCCAGCGAGCAGCAATGGAAGATTTTTTTTTTGGTGGAAAAAAAAGAAAACAAAAAACGAAAAAACAAAAAAAACAAAATCCTGGTTCCTAACTGGGGAAACTAGCCTAATTCTTCTTGTGTCACAACTCTTTTCCCTTTGTGTTGCTAAATGTCAGTGCCAATGTACAGTTGTGCTCATGAATTCACATACTCTGGCAGAATTGATGATTTATTAACAATTTTTCAGAGAATATGAATGGTAACACAAAAAAAAACATTTCTTTCACTCATGGCTAGTGTGGGCTGAAGCCATTTATAGTCAAACACCCGTGTTTGACTTTATTTAAATCATAATGAAATCACCCTACCACACCCTACCACCCAAATGACCCTCTGAAAAATGGCTAAGAAATAATTTATTCTACCAGGGTATGTAAACTTAGAAGCACAACTGTACAAAGTTACTGAGTCTCCTAACGACGGCACACATGGCCAACAATGCATGTCAGCGATGGAAGTAAAAGCAGCACTATCAACAGTGTGTTTGCCAGGGAGGTCACATGACAGTCAACGGGCAGAATGCTGAAGGGGAGCTTGGGGAACGTGCACACACTCACAGCCGCACCACACACACACACACACACACACACACACACACACTTTCTCTCTTTCCCTCATACACGCACAAACTCACACCACAGACACACACTGTTATACACACACACCCACTTTCTCTCACTCTCTCTCTCTCTGTTATACACACACACAGACACTTAGGCACAGACAAATGCTGAGAAAACAAATACTGAAATACATACACAGACACACACACAAAAACACATACACTAACTCGAACACAGACACAGACACAGACAGACACAGACACACACAGACACAGACACACACAGACACAGACACATACACACGCGCAGACAGATGCTGAGAAAACAAATATGCTGAGAAAACAAATATGAAAATACATACACAGACCAACTCGAACACAAGCACACACACACACACTCACTCACTAACTCGAATACACACACACACACACAGAAGCACAGAGAGATACTGAGAAAACAAATATGAATACACAGACACGCACAAACGTGTGTGTACACACACACACACACACACACACACACACACACAGCTGAGGCACACAGGGGAGGGGAGTGAAGCAGAGAGGGGAGCTTTCCAGTGGCAGTGAGGTGGCTGCGTCCAGCATTGGGGGGGGGGGGGGGGGGGGTGCTCATTCAGAGGCCTACGGGGCTCTTCCAGAAAGAACAAAGAGGGTGAAACACGCCACAACAATGACCATTACCACTTCCAGCAGTTACCCCGCGCCTGTGGTGACTACCACAACAACAACAAACAAGACGCGGATGAAAGAGAAAGGGAAGCAAAACTAAACTAAGCTACACAAAACAAACCAAAACAAAGATAGCCTGATAAAAGGGAAACCGAAAGCATGAGTTTGAGATTTGCGATTGTAAGTCCTGTGAAGCGGCTATTGTGCCTTGCTGGAGCACACTGACCGGAACAATGAAGGCCTTAATATGGGCGCTATAATTGCGTTTGGTGAGCTTAAATTAACCACAGGTCAGGATCTGAATAGTGCACATTTTTGATGGCACACAGTTTTGTGCCCATCCTACAGTCCTTTAGAGACACTCACTCCCTCTCTCACAGTCATTCCTTCACTCACTCACACACACTCTCTCACACACACTCACTCACACTCACTCACTCACTCACAAACACATACACACACAGTAAAAACATTCTGGAAAACAAATATTTACAGGTCCTTTAGAGACACACAAAGAGAGGCAGCAGAGGTCCAGCAGAAGCGCACCTGTGCACCTGTGTGATTCTGGTGTAACAGCAGAACCCTACAAAGTAGAGCAGAGCACTGTGCATCTTGCCAACCCAGCCACTGCTGAGCCATCGCCAAACACACACTGTTTTTAGCAGGGAACGCTGAACACGTGCCCAAAAGGGTTACAGTGGGGTTTATTTGGCAATATTTTACTTTCCCTCCTTACGTCCAATAGGGAAAAAGAGCATAATATTGCTGCTACATGCTTGATTTCTGACAGCCAATGAAATCACATTAACCTGACCCTACCACACATCAACAGCCAATGAAATGGTCTTACCCTGACCCTACCACACATCAACAGCCAATGAAATGACCTTACCCTGACCCTACCACACATCAACAGCCAATGAAAGGACCTTACCCTGACCCTACCACATATCAACAGCCAAGGAAATGACCCTACCCTGACCCTACCATACATCAACAGCCAATGAAAGCACTTTACCCTGACCCTACCACACATCAAGAGCCAATGACATGACCTTAACCTGACCTTACCACACATCAACACCCAATGAAATGACCTTACCCTGACCCTACCACACATCAACAGCCAATGAAACGACCTTACCCTGACCCTACTAGACCCTACCACACATCAACAGCCAATGAAATGACCTTACCCTGACCCTACCACACATCAACAGCCAATGAAATGACCTTACCCTGACCCTACTAGACCCTACCAAACATCAACAGCCAATGAAATGACCTTACCCTCACCCTACCACACATCAACAGCCAATGAAATGACCTTACCCTGACCCTACTAGACCCTACCAAACATCAACAGCCAATGAAATAACCTTACCCTCACTCTACCACACATCAACAGCCAATGAAATGACCTTACTCTGACCCTACCACACCCTACCCTACCACTCAACAGCCAATGAAATGACCTTACCCTGACCATACCACTCCCTACCACATATCAACAAACACAATGCTGCTGCTACATTCTTGATTACTTACCCTGACCCTACCACACCCTACTACCACACACCAACAAGGGAGACATTTATACACAGTAAACAAAACACATTAAACCAAATGCCTGGACATTAACTGTATTATAATCAAAAATGATTGTGAGCTCAAATTAGCCAGTAGGGTGTTTGAGTGAGTGTGTAGCACACAACAGTACATGAAAAACATCTCTGGTCTTCAGTATAGACACTGAAACGAAGACGCAAAGCTTTCACAAGGGGCAGTAGTACTAGCTGGACAATGTCGGGTCAACTTCTTCAATCAAACCAAAACAGTCCAGCTTATGCCATTTCTCTTCTTGTCCATTTACTTTAAATGGCAACAATACCCATATAATTTGCAACATGTGCTGTTTTTGAACAATAAAAACCAAAAAGATAAAAATAATTTTCCATTACTGAAAGTTATACACGATTAACAAGGATTCCATACTTCCTGTTCAAGTGGTTGCATCAGTGCCTGCAAATGCGCGAAAAGGACGCCAGACAAACATTTGTTAGGCATTAGCAATGGTTTGTTTAAAAGACAAACTTTTGTTGTGCATTAGCAATGGTTTGTTTTAAAAGCACATAGGGTTTCCACGGACTGTCCGATCAGGTTTTTCCACCTCTAAATGCCCTACACCTCCTCAGCCACATACGGGGGTGGGCTGCCAAACAGACTTCATATTACATCTCACAAGTTCCAGTTGTACACAGAAGGAACAGCAGGAAAAAAAACAAAGAAAAACTATCCTTAAAGAGAGATGACTGACGGGGTGGGCTGCCAAAGAGACATATTACATCTATCAAGTTCCACTTGTGCACAGAAGGAACACAAGAAAAAGAAAAAAACATACAGGGAAACTATCCTTAAAGAGAGATGACAGACTGAACTCAGTGAACCAGGAAGTGCAATGGAGAGACACACAGGTGGCAGCTAACCCCAGGGAGCACGTCTGTAATGTGTATGTAACACGCCTGTAACGTACATGTAAAGAAAGGTGCTTCATGTGGATACAGCTGCAGAGGTGATATGGTGACAACATATATGTAACAAGTCTGTAACACATCTGTAACGTATATGTAACACATATGTAACGTGTATGTGAAGAAAGCTGCTTCATGTTGGTGTGCTTACCTGCAGCTGCAGAGGTGATATGGTGACAACATATATAACGCATTTGTAACGTATATGTAACATAAATGTAACACGTCTCTGTAACGTGCATGTAAAGAATGGCGTGTCGTGTGGGTGCGCTTACCTGCAGCTGCAGAGGCGATATGGTGACTGTGTACTGCTGGGGCTCTCTGCTCGCTGCCCCGGCCCCCGACTGCACCCCGAGACCAAACTGCAGCTTCTCCCCGACAACCTGGCAGCGCATCATCTGCAACGCAACACAGCAGAGCACTGAGATGCAGAAACCACACATGCATGCATGCATGAATACCCTGAAACGGTACAAAAGTAAGTACTGAACAGCCAGAGGTTAAAAAAAAGATTTAGTTACCCAAAACCGAAAAATAGTGTACATTTTAGAATTATACAAAAAAGCCTTTTTCAGGGAACACGAAGTGGGTCACCTGATCAGTAGCAATGAAGGTTAAATCAGCTTTGACAGATTTCCTATAGGTGTCCAAACTTTTCTTGACATGCATGCATGTCAAGTAAAATGCCCAGCATGTTCACACCATCCTCTCTGGCCCACATAAAGAATATGATTGTGATTTGCAATGGTGCTATCAGGCAATGGTTACGAGCAACTGCATTTGCATGTTGGTAGGGCACAGGCAGTTAATGTCCACTGGCACAGAAGCTTCCGTGAACTATTAGAATAGAATAGAATAGAATAGAATAGAACAGAACAGAATAGACTAGAATAGAATATATTCTTTATATTCTTTATATCTTTATAGTCATTGAGTCATTGTCACAAGTACTTTACTTTTTTTGGCTTGATTATAGTTGGAGAAGTGTGAGTGAAGTTCAAGGGCAGACAAGCTACCTAATCTCCTTACAGCACTGGGCAAAGATAGAATAGGATAGGATTAGGCTCTACTGTATATATTTAAGCATCGGAAGAACATCAAGAAATCCATGACGGAGGAGAAAGTGACAGAGGATAAACATTTGTTTTATTCCCTCCCGCATCTTTAGACAAGCAATCACCAATTTCACTGCATGTCCTACTCTACGCGGTATGTCTATGCATGTGACAATAAACCATTCTTGTATCCTTGTATCAAATACCTTAACAAAGCATGGCAAGCTACACACTGAAACATAACACCTGCTTACCGAAACAAAAAAAGGCAAAAATAAAAGCACCTTTGTGTCTGCTTCAGGCCTAAACCTTCAGAAGACTTTAAACTAAAAATTATCTCGCATTGATTGACGTTTACACGTACAAGGACACAAGGATACAAGGATGGTTTATTGTCACATGCATAGACATACTGGGTAGAGTAGGACATGCAGTGAAATTGGTGATTGTTTGTCTAAAACCGTGCATGGGGAGGGATAGAGTAAAGTGCATAGAATGTATATTAAGGATGGCTACCTGATAAAGGGCAGATGTAGAATGGGTGGTGAGGGGAGGCGTAAAGTGCATAAAGTGCATACTATATATATACATATTGCTACTTGTCTGTGACAATGCAACTGGATTGGATGAACATAGTACCCACACAGACCAGCTTGGCAGCGGAAAGAGTTAACAGTCTGAAGGAAAATGCACCTCGACAAGGCAACATCAACAGTGCAATTAAATTAGATGAACATAGTACCCACACAGACTACAGCTTAGTCTGACTCTTGGCGGCTGAGAGTCTGGCAGCTTAAGAGTTACCGTTCTACAGGAAAATGCACCTTGACAGGGCAGTGGGGGAATATATTTGGAGAAAGGACCAGGACTGAAACTGATTCGGAGAGCTGGGCATACTCAACATACTGAATTACACAAAAGGATTAAAGTGCTGCAGTAAGAGTGGTGCCAATGAAAGAGGAAGTACACGAGCAGAAAGGATTGAACCAGGAGGTGCCATGGAGACGCGCACAGCTAAAGTGGCAGCTAAGCACAAGAAGCACGTCCGTAACGCATATGTACCGTATATGTAACACATGTGTAATGCATATGTAACACGTCTGCAACGTATATGTAACACGTTGTAAAAGGAGTGAAAGGAGTGAATCTAAAACAATGTTTCTCAAAGTTTTTTCAGACCGAGGACCACTTCCCCCTCCGTAAAAAAAAAAAAAACCCTCAAGGACCACCTTCCCAAATCTGAGGCTAACAGGGCTATCCGAATGCATGAACTGCTGCTGTATTAGAGCCCTAAGTAGAGAATGGCATGAGGATGAAACTCACTGTGCATAGCATAGGCAGCTTACAAAACATGCACAACTGCTTGAGGACCATTTGGGATGTTCTGCAAACCACCAGTGGTCCACAGACCACACATTGAGAAACACTGATCTAAAATAAAGGCTGTGAAGAAGACACTGACTGACTGAATGACTGACTTTAAGGGCTCCTCTTTAATGCATTGGACTTTACACACTCACACTCACCTTCCCACCTGCTGACTTCCGGAAGCCAGACACCTGACTCAACACAAGGTCTGTTGACTGGAGACCATTTTCTTGAAAGGTCAGCTGCAAGGAGTTCTAGAAGACATCGAGAGGGAAGATCACAGATTAGAGTGTTGTGGTACGATACTACAAACAACATATTAGAGTTTTGTGGTACAATACTACAAGCCACAATGTGACTGCGGTCTCAGTGAAAAGGACATTAAAAAACCTATCAAGTAAGCAGACTGAAATACATAGAGAGAGAAGATCACATATTAGGGTGTTCTATGATACTACAAGCGACATGTTTGTGCTCTTACAATGTGATTGTGGTCTCAGTGAAAAGGGCATAAAAAAACAAAGATTACCCATCAAGTAAGCAGGCTGAAATGCATAGTCTCACTCAGGGGCGAATCTAGACCATTTTTAGGGGTGCCAAGGCACCCCCGTGAAACTGCTCGGCACCCCCTGGCTCAGTGCAAAATGAATAATATATTATATATAATAATAGTGTTGTGTGATAAGCACTGGGGGCCAGGCACCCCTAAAGACCAGATGCTAAAATCGCCCCTGGTCTCACTAATAACATCTGTTGCACATACAGGGACTAAACGTCAAGTGAATGAATGAATTCAAACATCATTGTCAGCACAATGCAAGTGCTAATTAGTTTTCCAATACATGAAGGAGCTAGACACGATGGAGTTTTGCAGCAAATCGCTAAGTAACAGGCTAATGCTCTTTATAGGTTGACACAGAAAGCCGCTTAACGGCTGAACTAAATAGGGTTTTGCCTAGCAACCCTCACAGTATGGTTTTATCCAGTGACCATACTGCTGAAGTGCTGTATGATATTAAGGATCATGATCTATCGCTGTACTCACCCCGGTGAGCTTCGAGTTGTCATTCAGCGCCCTGACCCACGCCTTTCTCCATTCAGACTTCCAGGATTTGAGAGACAGGGCCCAGCTAAGCAAAGCGTTTGCCTCTTCCGACGTTGACGATGCGTCAACTGGCTGTTCACTCGCGTATGATACATTATCCAAATAGTATTGCACGAAGTATATGATCAAAGTCACAACAGACGCGATAAATAATGTCACCATACACAGCCACTGAAAGTCTCCCAGACCAAAGAAAGCCAAGACACTCTCAAGGAAACTCATCTTCTAATTTAGCTGGCTGGCTGCTTCTTCTGCAAGACCTGGGTCCTGATGTCAGATCTCCTGAGATGCCTCACAACCCATTTTTCAACGATGGTGATTTACCAGACTGACTGCTTTAACATAGGCTAACGTTGCCGGGAAAAACACTTCACCGCATTCCTGTAGCTTTCTGATCAATGACTACATTCAAAAATAAGTGCACTGCTTAGAAGTCTTGACAGCAGAAAGTTGAAAACTGCAGTGTAGGCGGACTGTCTGGATGTCAGCTGAGAGTGCCTGAGCCCTTTAGGTTAGCCAACGTTAGCTACTCAGCACACAGACCTTGCAATAGAATGAATCCTTTCAGAAACACTGAATAACAGATAATGTAACAACGCCTGGTCATTCTTTTTCGGCTATCATTGGGCGTTATTTGCTCTTTTGAGGTCAGTAACATTCATGTCAACTATATCCCAAAGGTTAATTATTCAGAAGATACATTTACAGATATGGTCATTAGCCTACACAAATATTTAGCTATGGAAGCAATGATGACTTCCCAATCTACGTTAAGCAGTAATATCAAAATCCAACAAGTCAATCTACGCTTTTGAGAGGATACAGAAAGGGTTTACCTCCAGAGGCTTAAAGAAGACAGAGGTTGGTCTAAGTTAACATTAAAGCTGTCCACTGGTCCTACTGTGTTAACGTTACAGCGGTTAGCTAACTTGCTATCTAAATAAATGTTAGACCCTGGCTAGCCAGCTAACTGAGGTTCTGTCTCCATATACGCCAATCTTTCAAAAAACCTTTCATGACTTTCTCTCCCGTCCTTGTTGACAGTGAAGTGAGCTTCAAGTACTCCCGACGTCAAAGACCCCACAAGCTGGACCAGTTACCGGTCCATTTTTATGCGCTACTTGAACGCAGCGACCAAAGCAAAACTTGCACGACCACTGCCACCCAGCACAGTATACACTCCCTCCTGAGCGATTTCAAATGGAACTCGATGTGGCAAAATGTTATGCGCTGTCCCGGAAGTCTGTCGCCCCTAGTGGATGGGACTGGAAATAGGGGTTGAGGGATGAGGTGTTTTGTCCATAAAAGATCAATCTTCATTCTTTGACAAGGACGTAACAGAGCCAAACCCTAAGTGCACTAGGTGAGTAAGGGCACTTTCACACCTAGATTTTTGAAACGGAACGTGAATCGTTTTCTCCCTGGGACCGATTCGAATGGGTTGATGTGAAAGCAACAAGCGTTCTCTGTTCCGGTCCAGCTGGGCCGCTCTGGACCGCCTGGAGGGGGGTGATCTCGGAACATTTCAATCGATCTCTGTAACGGTTCGCTTACAGTGTGAAACCAAACGTTCCAGCGAAGTGGGATATCCCGTTATCTTCACACAGTGCAACATTTTATTGCACGATTTAATTAGATAGACCTACAAACAGCTACAATGAATAGGCCTATCTTTACCCCTCTACTAGACTGCTAGACTGTAACGTTGTCACGTTTCCTTGGCAACCCATTTGTTTATGCATTGCGGCCCATTTATGAAAGTCCATTTCAACATGTCAGATAAAGTACAAGTTGCACACGATAAGTTATATAATTAACTGCAATATATTTAGCAAACGTATTTACATGACTCATCTCAGATGACTTAAAGCTCGTGGAGCCTCTTTAGCAGTGCGCGTGGGTTAAATTGTGTGGTTTTGGTCACGCGAGTGTTTGTTTACCTTTTTGTTCCGTTCTACAGTGTGCTGTATGAACTCGAAATGATCCGGGAACGCTATCAATAATTTGGATCGGTTCAGGGTTTGTAACGGTACAAATACAGGTGTGAAAGTGCCCTAAGTCAACTGCATTAGGTGAACTGGGCTGGAAAAAGAAAAAAAGAAAAAGAAAAAAACCCCTCATAATTGAGAAATATATATTTTAAAATATTTATTTTATTTTATTGCAGCATTTTACCAAAGTATATTTACAACTATGTACACACCAGCAGTCTATTTCAACATAATTTAATGACTAACATCTATTTAATAAACAATTATTGATCATTTCTGAAATGACCACTAAAACCCAAGAACTCTGTGCTTTCTTGTTTACACGTGTGATGTACGAAACTAAACCTGTCAATTAGAAGTCCAAAACCTTTTCAATTCTAATACACAGACAGCAGCATCAAAAGCAGATCTGTATTATAGGTGACTGCGTTTTTGGATCAAACAAACCATAAAAATACTACCTACAAAACAGCGTAAGCTGTAACACAGAACCTATAGGGGGGTATTCCAAAAAGTGGGTGTAGTCCCTTACCAGGGATGTGTTAACACAGAGCAAGTACTAAACCTCATAATAAAGAAATCCGATTGCTTTATTCTCCTAGTAAAACAAAGCCATGTGCCTCTGCTATTAGGAGATTTACCACTGAGTACTCTGAGTTTCCTTAACCTGGTTAGTCACTATACCTGTTACTTGAAATACTCCCCCAATCAGGTAAAAAAATACAGAGTGCATATTTTTTGCATCACTCTAATGGACAGAGATACGACTAATTCTGACATCCTCCTTCAGAGGCCGCCGTCAAGCTCCTGTAGTCCCCGGAAGAAGAAGTCATACGGAAATTTCCAGTGAGGTTGGGGGGCTCCCCTGGGGGGCTCGGGGTACGCCGTGGTCTCGGAGAAGGTCACCTCAGAGGTGACAGTGAGTGAGGAGATGAGTGGACACTGGGGTGGGGGAGAGGGGGGGCAGGAAATGTCAGGAAAAATCAGGAAATGATTATAGTTACAGTTATATCACAGCAAATTCTATAGTGTTACATTAGCTGGTAGCCCATGACGGCCCAAAAGTCAGCTCTGTCAGCGCTGTTTCTATTCTATTTGTGACAAGGCAGAGCTAAATCCTACCTGCTACCATACACAGCAAATTCTATAGTGTTATATCAAGTCTAAAAAAAAACAGTTTTAACACTATGCCAGTGTTTATTTTGTCCCAATCTTTGTAGTGTTAATTTAACACTCCTCCCGTTACATATTTAACTCCTTTGCAGTTAAATCAACTTTTTGCAGTGTAATTTCAACTCTTAATCTTACACTTGCACTCTTAAATTAACACGTTTGCTGAACACTGGGAAATTAACTCTAAGAGTTTTGCTGTGTCGTTATTGTTACTGCTCTTAGAGTTCACTGCCCTTTAAACTGGACATAAACAGATATTGTATAAGACTGGTCACCACCAGATTGCTCATGTGATGACGTATTAATAGCACATTAATTACACAATCTATTCCACGTTTTTCCAAATGAGGGTGTTTTTTGGACCCCGAGACCAAACGGGGCCGAGTTGGGGGTGCATCCTTATCAACTTGTGATGGCCCAAGATATAAGATAACAGCAAATAATAGTGAAAAAAGGTAGCAAAAAACATCCTGAGGAGTGGACCTGGCTCCCGGCCTAAGTGCTTAGTGATTAAAGCAAACAACCCTAACTGGCTGTGTACATAAAAACACTTAATGCTTTCTCACTTCCCTTTTTAACCATCCTTCTGAGTTTCACATGCTTTGTACTATTTATTTCCGCTCCTGCAACTTTTCAGTCGTCCTCTTTTTAATAAACCCCTTTCTTTAAAAGGAGGACTAGAGGAGGAAGCCGTATGCATATGTTTGTGCCTTTATTAGGCAGCAGAGGCCCGTCCCTGCATGACTAGGCTTGCCACAGGAACCCAGGCTAATGGAGCAGATAAGAAAAGAATTTCCATTCTTTATTCATTATCAGTGAAACACACACACAGTTGGGACTCTAATTTCATTAAACCCCTAATAGGAAGAGGTAGAATTCTCTTTTAGCATCTTTACGTTCTACTGTTTAAGATGTAATGTACCGTTTAAGTTTCCATCTTAATAACATTAGCTCATACTGTGGGTCTGTGAAGACTGTCATGTATCCAGGTCATGTTAGTCAAATGAGCTAAGTTGTAAGCAACTGGACTTCTTTTAGTAGCTTGTAGATGTTTCACCATTCATCCAAAACGATTTCCTTTCACCCAAAAGGCTTCTTCAGTTCTTCACATCTTCACTTCTTCAGCAGAAGTTTTGGATGAAAAGGTGAAACGTCTTCAAGCTAGTAAAAGAAGTCCACTTTCTGACAACTTAGCTCATTTGACCTTACAGTGTAGGCTTTACAAGAAACCTTCTTCCTAGCTAAAGAACCCTTTTGCTGAACAAGACAGCAGCAGTGCAGCTGACAAGGCCTAGCTCCAAAAGCTTCTGTGTGTGCAGAGTTGTCATGACCGTCACATACCTTCACTTTCTGACACCCGAACTGGTACTTCGCTCCGAGGATGTAACTCTGAGGATAGGACAGCAGCCCTCTCCTGGCCCAGAGAAACTGGATGGACAGGGAGCGTGGGACAGAACAGCCCGTCTCACAGGAGCCCTCCTGCAACACAGACACAGCAGCTGTCACAGGCAGCCAACGGCCCTGTTTGGCTGAGCATAACCCTTCATGATGATTAAACGTGTAGAAAGTCATAGAAAAGAGCCCCCCCCCCCCCCCCCCCATAGTTAAGCCATAGTAACATGCATAAGCAGCTCACCGCTTGTGACTCTGGGCAGTCTTGAGTGATGACCTCTGTCCAGTCCGGTTGTGGACCTGAACTCATGGCTACCATGTCCGGGGCTGCATCGCCCATCAGCGCAGTCATCAGCTGTGACCTCAGCTCAGTGCAGTTGTCAGAGGCAGACCTGTAGGATTTGTAAAGTCAAAGTCAGCTTTATTGTCAAAAACCATATGTACAGGTTGCACACACAGAATTTGAAATTGCAGCACTCCCTAGGCCCACAGTGGACATTAAACATCTTATAAACAACATAATAAAACATGATGACAAAACATAATATAAACATAGCAAAAGTGCAATAGGCTTGTAAGTGATACAAATAAGAAGAAGGGGGAAACAAGGTGTAGCTTAGATTTATTATGGAATAAATTTCCAAAAAGTGTCTCTGATTATTATTTTGGTAACACTTTACTTGACGGGTGAGTTCATAACACATTCATAGCAGCTGTCATAAACTGCACATAAAGCATTGATGACTGTTTTATGAGACATGACTCAACATTTATACTAAACCTTTCATGGATGCGGAAGACAGAACGACGCCAACTTGTCAAAATAAAAGTCCAACAATCGCAAAGCAGCATTGCCGTTTTTGTTCCAAAGCTCTTACTTATGACTCATGTCTCACGAAACAGTCATGAATGCTTTATTTGCCATTTATGACAGCTGCTATAAATGTGTTATGAACTAACCCATCAAGTAAAGTGTTACCAAATACATTAAGCTCTATGGAAGGTCTATGGAAATTACATGATGTCAGGGCTGCATTAAGTTTGTGTTGTTGCATTGTGTGTGTGTGTGTGTGTGTGTGTGTGTGTGTGTGTGTGTGTGTGTGTGTGTGTGTGTGTTTTGTATGTGTGTGTGTGTGTGTGTGTGTGTGTGTGTGTGTGTGTTGTATGTGTGTGTGTGTGTGTGTGTGTTGTATGTGTGTGTGTGTGTGTGTGTGTTTGTGTGTTGTATGTGTGTGGACATGTTATTTTTTTAATTAATTAGGAGGGATGTCTGTCTGGGTGTTCCATTGCCTCACCTGAAGGAGCATCCAGAGATGGAGTTATGTGTGAAGAGAATGGGCACTCGGGCAGCTACAGGAACAGAGCAGGCCACAGCGGGAGCAAGAGTAGTCAGCTGATACTCACAGTTATGGAAGAATATTCCACAAAACCAGCAGCAAACATAAACATCAGTAGTAGATCAGTAGTCAATATGATTACCAAACAACAACTGTTCCATAACTGTGACACAGTTATGAAAGAATATTCCATGGACCAGCAGCCAACATGAACATCAGTAGTATATTAGTAGTCAATATGATTACTACATAACAAATTTTTAAGTAACAAATTTTTACTTCATGTTTGAACTATTTCACAAAATGACAGTTTCAGAGTCTGTGTTTATGCCACAAATTTAAATCAGATATGTGCAACTGACGCACTTTGTTTTGCAGATTATCATTTCATTTGCAGTATCTTAACACAATTCAGAAATCATAGACCTTGTTTTAACAGGAAAACTGTAAGAGCTCCCAGGCTTGTACTTCTTGTATCAGCCATTCTAGTGATATTAGGCATATTCTAACAACGTCAGAATTGCTTAATGGTGGATCTCATAGCTTTTGTTTGGAGGGGTTAAAAAAAGATACAGAATTGCCCTTTTCACCGAAGCGACCAATCACGGGCTGTCCAGCAATCAACCCCATTGGTGGAGAAGGTGCAGGGGTGGTGCCTGGTGTGGCCAACTGTAAACAACAACAACAAAAAAGGTACAAGATTTAAATAGCACATGGAGCCAGAACAAGAGGTGTCAATCCCAGGTTCAGACAGTAAATACCCCGTCACAAATTTGATCCAGCCACCTCCGAATCAGCTGATCATAATAAGCACTCAAGACAGGTAGATCAGCTACTTAGTGAAGTCACCTGTGTTAGAAGGAAGACGTAGCAGGATTTGTACTTTCTGAACCCACTCGGGAGTGACCCCTCTGGCCAAAACCCTATCTATTTACAAGCTCAAGGATCATGCTCACATGGAAACACAAAGTAATGATGAAGAATCAGTGCCCCAAACAAAACTGTGACAACTACCTTAAATGTAACAGCAAACTGCTGTAATATTTGTGCGTCCACACTGGAGTTCAGGAAGTCGGCCCTCAGCGTAGCACTGGTGATTTCCCCTGCATATGTAAACTCAATACTATATTCCACCTAGATGTAGGAAGAAAATAGAAAGTGCTAATGATAGTTTCCCCATACATGGATTAAGTCTAGACCTGGATTAACAGAGACTTTTACCTTAAAATATCTTTGGAAAAGCAGCTTTTAGTGTAAGACTAGTACAGGAAACTGGCCAAACAGGCAAAATTAGCAGTTGGCAAAAGAAGAGGTTTGGCGGCTCCCTACCTTAGACACAACATGTAAGCAGGTGCCATTTTGTTCACTGGGAGAGGGCCAGGTTGCCTCGGGGACTATTGGAACCTGGTCAAATAAGAAAGGGTTTTATTTTTTATTGTAGGATCAAGAGCCACCAGGACAACAAAAATGCATAGCAAAGATCTTTGTATGTGTATATGATTAACCTTACCAGCAAGTCGGGCATGTCCACTTTTTGAGGATTAGGCACCTGAAGTTTCAAAGCATATGAACAGATAATGTAAAAGTAAGAATAACTGCAATACTGAATGAGAACAGTTCAATAACTGCTATACTGGATGAGAACAGTTCTCTAACACTGCTGTACTGAATGAGAACAGTTCTATAACTGCAATACTGAATGAGAACAGTTCTATAACTGCAATACTGAATGAGAACAGTTCTATAACTTCTATACTGAATGCCAACATAGACAGGCTTACCCTGAGGAGGACAAGGCGGATTGAGAAAGTAAAAGTGCTGCCATGTATCACTTCTATCTGTGCTCTCAACACAGGTCATTTCACTAAAAAAATATCTCATCTACCTAGGAATCAGCTGGATTAGTGAATTGGCTGGAACAAATATGTGGCAGGACTTTTCTTTCTGAAGCCAGGATGTCCGTCTCTGCTTACCTTGAGGAGTTCTCTAACTGCTATACTGAATGAGAACAGTTCTCTAACTGCTATACTGAATTAGAACAGTTCTCTAACAGCTATACTGAATGTCAACATAGACAGGCTTACCCTGAGGATGCTCATGTCTTCAAAGTAAGAGTGTACATTCAGCCTGCGATCCCTCGAGCAGGACTGTGCGCTCAAGGCACGAGAACAAGAGTGTGAATGTGAGCGCATGAACCCTATAAAAGAAAAGGGTTTACAAATAAGCTTATACAAATAAACATGAAAGAAAATCAAACAGCTAAACTATGCTTTGAAGCTCTTACTGGCTGGGTTGAGGTCGACACAGAGGGAAGAAGCTACTCCTGGCGAAGGCTGTTTAAGTACACCATACATAGAGATACGATTGTACTTGAGAAGTATCGCATCATCAACCTGATGGAAGGGCAGAATGATGGTCACACAGCTCACTTAAAACTGATAACCTGGACACAACTGGACGCAATTCCTATTTATCCAACATGGCAGCCTTAAAACTCCAACTAGCCCAAATATAGGAGAAACCTTCAAACATATTTTAACCTGTTAGATGATTATGTAAGAGATATTTGATGCAGAAATCAGTGGGGTTTTTTGGTCACTTTTGATATCCCAAATCCAAGTGCCATCCAAATCCAAAAAGACAGAAAATGTGAAGGTTTATAGGATTAAATGTAATTAAATGTGTGATGTTAAATGTTGTAATATTACAACACGGAGCTAGTAGGGGTTTTTGGGCAGTAAAATGGCAGAACACACACAAAAACGCTGACGAGGCATTGCTTGGACCCAAACAATCTTACCTTATAGAAATCTCCGACAGGGAGGCCCACAGATGTGTCCTCTTCCTGTGCAAAGGAAGGGGACACTTGGCTCGGTCGCTGCCGTGTAAGAGCTGGGAGGCTTTTCTTCACTGTAGACGTTTCTGGCATTAAAAACACAGAATAGACTTAGTCAATATGAACAGTTAACTCAAGTCAAGTCAAATTTATTTGTATAGCGCATTTCATACACAAAGACAGTTCCATGTGCTTAACAAAAATAAAAGCAAAGAACAATATAAAAGCATAAAAGATAAAATAAGTGTAAAATAAGTATAAGGTAAATAAAAGACATATTAGAGAAAAGAAAAGAACAATATGTAAGCATAAAAGATAAAATAGCTAAAATAATAAATGAATTAAAGGTGAATCACTAGCAGAAAGCATCTGAGAACTATTTGGTCTTAAGTCTAGATTTGAATCTTCCAACAGTATGAGCATGTTTGATGATTTAGTTAAGATATAAAAAGATTTAAAAAAAAAAAAGGTAAAAATCACTGCATGCCCATGTCTTCTGGCAAAAAGAGGATGCATCATTTATTTTATCCTATTAGCTCTCTAGTGTGGTGTACTGAAGAGTGTAAGTTTACTTTACCTTCTCGCACACAGAACAATGTGTCGGTGACTGTGATGAGGTCCGGATCAACATTGGCTCGAAACATCAACCACTTCTCAATGCACACACCAAGCGGCCTAACAATAGGATGCACAGATCACAGATCGATTGATTCTCTCTCTCTCTCTTTTTCTCTCACTCATGCTCACTCTCACTCTCACACACTCACTAACACTCAGTCACTTATTCACTCACTTACTCACTCACTCACACACTCTCACACACACAAACACAAACACACACAGACATGCACAAACACACAGCCATCAGAAATATAATAACCAACCTTGTGTCTTTTTCACAACCACGGAAGACGGAGCTTAAGTCATCTATTTCACAGTCCAAATTGTCACAGCAGCAGCCAATGTCACAGAATCCTGGGGTGATGTCACATGCGCACACTAAAAGGACAGGTATGATGAATGACACGCAAGCTTTGTTACACTTTCTTTACTTACTCCCTGTATGTCTTCACACAATAATTTCTTTGCATTTACAAGAATTCATCACACAACACAGTGGCGTCTGTTACCAAGACCTGCCAAGTCTGTTCAATTCTGAAAAGGAAAAAAACACACTAGATAAACCTCTTCATTACTCAAGAATACAAGGATACATAGATGTAACCTTGTATTTTTATATCCTTGAGTGATTAAGAGGTTTATCTAGTGTTTGATACTCCGTATTGTATTAGGAAACAAAACATATTAGACAGAAAATGACCAGGGTCATAGATAGTCATGGAGGGTCATCCCCAAACTGCATTCTACGCACTTTACTCCCCAACCTCCCCATGCATAGATTTAGACTAACAATCACCAATTCCATTGTATGTCCTACTCTACCCAGTATGTCCATGCATGTGACAATAAGCCATCCTTGTATTCTTGTATTGTAGTCATAGCCTTTTTACTGAGTGTCCGCAGGCACTGCACAACAGCTTACCTTCCTCAACTGCAGCGGACTCTGTGGTGGTAGCACTTGTAGGGGTGCTCTGAGTCTTTATGCTTTCTGTGGTGGTGCTGTATGGTGTGCTGCTCTCTGTTAGGTTCTCAGTTGAGGCATTTTCGAAAACGCCAGACTCCGTAGGCGAAAATGATATAATGGGTTCATCGGTAACGTTGGTGTCATTGAAGTATAAAGGAAAATCCGTCTGGTTTACAGTTACAGTGATGCAAAGCGCAAACACCGACAGCACAGTCCAACATATAATTGTATACATCTTATATGCATAGCTTGTATGTTTAAGACTTGAAAGCAACGTGCTTATTAACTGTACTAGACAAAGATGCTTAAAACCAAACCATCTATATCTATAGTTGTCAGGGATGACAGTTCAGCTAATGCTAGCTAACTACGACCTGACAATGCATGCCATTGCACTTTCAGTGATTACACTGCATTCCATCATAATTTGGGCACAGAAATATCAGCTATGCCAAGCACCTAATGTAGAGCAAACACATTCAGACCATCTTCTTAACGCCTATGAATCACGAACTGATGTGACTAGACAAACGCCATAGACAGTAGACAAACGCCAATACTTCATCATATTTTCCGTTGCTAAGGAAGCCGTGTCTTCATTGTCCCCTGACTGCATCCCTGTGTATAAAGAGTTATAGCGACGTCTACCACCCTGGAGTACATACAGAGGGAAATACAAATGCGTTTTCATAGACTAGAAATCCTTGGCCCAAATGTGTAAACTGTGGTAATATACTGCGATGAGATTATATATGACATATTGCGTATGTAGAAAGGAGGTGCTGTATCTGTAATCATATTTTACAGAAGTTTTATAAGGGAACTGTGATACTGCATAAATCAGTACATGGCGTTCCAACAGCTAGAGACTGTTTGGTGCACGTCGCTTTCCATAGTCCAGTCGTCGTTGTTTACTGGTTAAGCCACGCCTATGTTGTCAAAGGGACAGGCTATCTGGCAGAATTTGTCTGACATCGGATAATATCAGTAAATTTATGTTTAAACATGGATTGATTCGTACATATTCAAGCAATCCGTTTACTAAGACAATCGTCTTAAATTCTGAGATGATTGATTACAACATCTCTCATCCTTGACGGCGTTTTACAGCTGCACTTCGGAGTGTTATTAAGGTAACCTTAGCCAGCTACGAGACTAGCCTGATAAAGTAGAAGGCCTCTGAAACGAACTGCTTGTTTGCACTACGTGCGTACAACTAACTGCAGACGAGAGGAGGTGGGAAGGTGGACTTTTAGCTCGCCACCTGCCTCAACATTGTACAGCATTTTATATAGTTGCTCTAGCCTCTGATGAAAAGATGAATTGCCGCTCAGAAGTCTTGGAGGTGTCGGTGGAGGGGAGGCAAGTTGACGAAGCTATGCTGGCGTTACTACACACAATACTGCTACACAGGAGCACAGGGAAATTCCATTACAAGAAAGAAGGCACATACTCCATCGGTACAGTCGGTACACAAGACATTGACTGCGACTTCATCGACTTCACTTTCGTGCGAGTGTCTTCTGAGGAGCTTGACAGGGTTATCAGGAAAGCTGTTGGTGAATTTAAGGTAAAGCGAGAGCATGTTTACAAAGATGGGGGTCTCAAATCAGTAATAATGATGTAATAATACCTTCCCTAACCTCAAACTCTTTTCAAAAACAGGATGCTTTGAGCAACACAGGAAGTGATGGAGTGGGCCAGATCTCCTTGGAGTTCTACCAGAAGAAGAAATCACGCTGGCCGTTCTCTGACGAATGCATTCCATGGGAGGTGTGGAGCATCAAAGTGAACGTCGTTAATTTGGCCAACGAGCAAGAGCGTCAGATCTGCCGCGAGAAAGTGGGCGAGAAACTAGGCGAGAAGGTCATCAACATCGTGGAAGTCATCAACCGTCACGAGTACCTGCCAAAAATGCCCACACAGTCGGAAGTTGACAACGTGTTCGACACCAGCCTGAAAGATGTCCAGCCCTACTTGCACAAAATCACTTTCCAGATCACAGACTCCCTCGGCGCATCTGTCAGCACGACAATGAGAAGACTTATTAAGGACACTTTGGCTTTGTAAGATGGAGACGAGACCACAATGTGTTCTCGCTTGATACAGGCCTAGGCCTTCCGGTATATTTTTTAAACAGATGATCACAGACCATGGGCCTGTCTAATCACCCACCTGACCTACTGACCTAACCATACGAAATAAAGTAATAGCCTAATGTATCATATCATATTGCGGTTGAGATACAACAACACACTATATTCAGTCACCTGCATGCTTCAGTACATCTGAACTTCGTGTTCTGTTTCTAGGTTAAACAAAACAATTGAACTGCTATCTAGCCAGTTTCTACAAGTACATTTCCTTCAAGGTTTTCAGAAGGCCTTTTCAGTTTCCAACACAGTTTGCCTTTTAGACAATGCAACCATGGATGTGCTTGTTACTGTAGAAATGTAAATTTTCAGAAAGTTAATTAAGAAATCCAAATGACTGATTTATCACAGGCTGCCCATTCTCTGTTCCTGTAATGTCAGATGTTGATTAATAGTATAATTATAGCCATTTTAAATCATAATTATGATACAACACAATTGATTATTTTGTATTCTTTTGTCATATGATTGTTTACATTGTCTGTTGTCAGTGTGATGTATGATAGTTTTCCCAGGAAGTTTAACTGCTCTTCACCATGAGAGCAGTTCTCATTCTATGGATCCTGTGATCATAATAATGACTCACTCCAGTTGACTTATGTTAATGGTGACTCCTGTGACCCTTTTCTCGTACAATGAGGGGTCCAGAGATATGGCTCCTGGTTCTCCATCAATAGGTCAGAATCCCGGGTTCAGAAAGTAGAAACCCTGCCACAGATTTGATCCAACCAGCTCTAAATCAGCTGATCGTAATGAGCAATCCACCAAGACAGGTGGATCAGCTAGTCAGTGAAGTCACTTGGGTTAGAAGGAAATCGTGGCAGGATAATTACTTTCTGACCCTGGGATTTTACACCTCTGGTAAGAACTGAAGAAGGCATTTGGATGGAAGGCCTTCAAGTTCCAAAAGAAGTCCAGTTGCATACAATTAGCTCTTTGGCCTACCATGGCCTGGATGAATGAGAACACAGACAGACATCTTCATAGACAATTGTAGTTTTCCATTTCCTAAAGAAAATAAACCTGAAGCTGGAATCACATGGCGTCTGCCTTGACACTTAAACTACCAAGTTTATCCACTGCACAGCTACATGTATATATTTACACCTTTTTAATGCAAGTTGGATGAGTTTTCAATGAGTAGACGTACATGTACATTATCTGGAAACAAATTAACCAACCAGCTGAAACTAAGAAATATGAATTGTTTTTGCATGAAATACCTTTATTTCAGAAAACAAGCACAGAAACTGTAGAAAAGAGCACTAAACACAAAAGTTTATGTAGATTCATAAGCCACATCGTTGCAATCATATACAAAGGTTATTGCGGCAAAACAGTATACATTATTAACAAAAGATTTTCTCCATAAACAGAAAATACAGATAGAAAATCGAACAGAGACCATAGAAAGGCTGTCTTTTTATACGCCGTGACAAATGTGTCGTATTCATTTCATTCATTTCAAGTCTTTCAAATTCAAATTCATACAATCTCAAAAATAATTTTTCCAAAATCTGAAGGATCAAATCTTATGCTTACATGCACTGTCAAATCCCCATGTACTAAAATAAACATAGAAAATGTTGCACCCTAAAAGATTTCCAAAATATGTTCCACTTGGTCCCTCGTTCCCCTCGACCCCCCACCCCCCTTTTCTGTTCTCTTCTGTAGCCCTCTTTCCCTACACATAAAACACATCTAGTGTATTGTGTGAAATTATGAGTGGAAAGGAGGGGACAATAAATATAGAATGGCCAGATTAGCTCAATAGTGACCGTCCTCACACACCCAGTCTTGGGAGGGAGCGTTGTGGCTTGTGGCCTAACTAATATTTTACCAAAACTGTTGTGAGGTACAGTAAAGGCTGGCCTGGCAAACCTAATAGTTCATTTGTGATTTCATCTGTTTCAATTATCAATAAAAAATATGCCGAAATAATAATATATACTTCTTTGTGAGCAGAAACTAGAGATTGTTTTTTGCCATTGTGCTTGAATAATACTTGTGCAAAACCTCTTTTCAAAATAAAAAAAATCACAATCATATCATAACTATTTACAAAAAAACAAACGTGGGCATCATTCTCCAGGTGCTTTCTGGGAAAAAAGTGGATTTCGTTTCATTTAGTCTTCATTGCTGTGGGGTTTAACTGATGAAGCACCAACACAGGAAATAAAAACCCCTGCTGCTTGTACCCCTCCAACAGGCTCTTTCTATACACTGTTGTGCAACTAGTTTCCACTGCACTGGAGATACTTTACCATGCACCAAAGAATACAGATCCACTGTACAGTACAGAATGCCAAAGCCCACCCACCCCGACCTGTCTGCATCCCAAATTTTGTTCTTTACAGTCAAACCAATGACGTTGTATTATATGGTCACAGCTAGCTGTACAACTTAACAAATAACAGTGCCATTCAAGTAAAGTACAATATGTTGATATCAAATCTATAATATGAAACAAAAAAAAAAAAAACATAACCGCTGATCTCTAGGTTATTCTATGCCCCCTGTTTAAAGCAGAAAAAAACTCTTTTAATGTGGACTGCAAAAGACTGAAGATGCTTAACCATGTAATGTTTGTTTCTTTAGGCGCAAAGCACACATTCCCAAACACAGTTTCCCGCTCCCAAACACACGTCATGAGCGGCTTACAGAAGTGAACCAAAATGACCATGTGTGACAACCAGAGGTGTAAAATCCCAGGTTCAGAAAGTAAAAACCCTGCCAACACAGGTGACTTCACTAAGTAGCTGATCTATCTGTCTTGAGTGCTCATTATGATGATTCAGCTGATTCAGAGCTGGTTGGATCAAATTTGTGGCAGGGTTTTTACTTTCTGAACCCAGGATTGACACCTCTGGTGACGACCAGAAGAATGATCTGGGCTCTTACTAAGCAGAAGAGGCTTGATCACTGAAGATGCTTAACCATGTAATGTTTGTTTCTTTAGGCAGAAAGCACATATTCCCAAACACAGCTCCCCCACCCAAACACATGTCATGGGCTTACAGAACTGAACCAAAATGACCAGAAAAAATTGAGCCGGGCTCTTACTAAGCAGAAGAGGCATGATGATGAAAGTGCTAAAGGTCTGTATAGTTACATAGTCACCAAAGGCTGCTACTGCTACACCATAGGCAGTTATCCACTCACTAATTTATATTATAAAAGGCAACCTCTTCATACAACACCCATCTACTGTGCCAGCAGTACACGAGACAGCAAGACCATAGCATTCATTAGCAAGAGCACTTGAGTTAATCTACAACGGCACCACCACTAGCTTACTTCTAGATAAAGCACTTTCTTTTTCTGAATAAACCACTGACTCACTTGACTTTTTACTTCTCATTGGTACAAGGGTTAAGGGTTAAGCATTACATTACCTACGCGTAGGCCCTACTGTACATACTTAGAATTTTTTGTCAAAAGGCAGATGAGAGAACTCACATAAAAGTAAGCTGTTAATATTTGTACACATTCTTGATTCTTGTTCAATCCAACCCAAGGCAGTCATTTTTGTACGTTAGAATGAACTACTGCGAAAACATCTGAACTGCACACGAAACTCAAACTCCTTTCCCCACTTTATCTGTTGAAAGAAATTTATATCTTTTTTTCCCATTTTTTGTGCCAGGAAATTTAGTCCACCAAAAAAACACAGATAGTATTCTCGTATCTCTGTTTTTCACCAATCTGGCGCACATTCATATGAGGGACGTCTCTGGTGGTGGGGGGGGGTGGGGGGGTGGTTGCACCAATGTTTCTTAAAGCTCGAGCACAAAATCAGAGAAAGAGAAATATATATATAATTATAATCATAATCATAAATAGCCTGACTGTGTGACTAAGTGTAAAGTAACACAACACAAATAAACAAACCCCAAATGAAAAATCTGATGTTGTCTGCCTCTGCATCAACAGACAGCCGACTGTGGCACTACGAGTGATGTCATGTCCTGTCACGTCACGTCATGGGCGTCTGCTTGTGGCGGTCAGCTGCTGCGGTGGTGGTCACAGGCGGTTGTGACTCTGTTCGTGGCTCCAGAGGCTGAACGCCGTCTTGAATGTCCGGTGGCACAGCTTGCACATGTACTGCCGCTTGAAGGTGAGTGCGGAGAGCGGGGGGGCGTGGTAGAACAGCGTGTCCGATTCCTGAGGACTGAGAGACGCCTCCGCCGCTTCGTCCGGCTTGGAGAGCGAGGGGCCGCCCCCCTCGTCGCCCCCCACCTCCGGCTCGGACCCCGACCCCGACCCCATCTTGGTCGCCATGGCAACGGGACCTCCCGTGGGCTCCTCCTCCGAGAGGGTGGAGGCAGCGGCTGCTGTGACGGACGACGACGTGGCGACGCCGACGGTGTTCGGAGGCGAGACGGAGATGGACAGCGGAGGCGGAGAGGACGGCGAGGAGGACGAGCGTCTCTCCAGCTCCCTGGCAGCGGCGGTAGGCGGCGGCTCGTCAGACGTGGACACGTGGGACTGGAAGTGACTCCAGAGGCGGAAGTTGGTCCTGAAGGCCTTGTGACAGATGTGGCAGATGAAGGGCTTGATGTGGCACAGCAGCTCCTGGTGACGCTCCAGGTCCTTGTGCGAGCTGAACAGCTTGCCACACTTCTCGCAAGGCCACACGCCCGGCTCGTCCGCAGCTGCAGCAGCTGCAGCCGCCGCAGCTGATGCAGACGATGCGTTCCCGACAGCCGCATTCTCCCTCTCGCACACCGGCTCCTCCATCGGCTCCTCCTTGACGTGCAGCTCGCCGTGCTCGTGTGACCCCACGCTGAGGTCCTCGGGGGCGTAGGAAGAGTCCTCGGAGTCGAACATAGGCGCCGGGGAGAGCGTGCCCCGATAGTAGCCGTCCTTCCTGCCATCCAGCGACTCAGACGAGCGGTGATGGTGGTGATAGTGGTGTTGGTGGTGATGTGATGGTGACGGAGGATGGTGCGGGTGTGGAGGAGAGCGGCCCTGGTGGTGGTGGAGGCTGGAGTCTGGAGGAGGCCCCTGCCCCTGGCTGGGGGCCACCTGGCTGTGGTTCTCCTGCAGGCTGAGGGTCAGCTGCTCTCTGACGGTCATCATGTTGTGGTTGTGCACCTCCACCTGGTGCCTCCAGATGCTGAAGGAGGACTTGAAGGTGCGCATACACTCCAGACAGGTGAGCTTCTTGTAGTCGCAGTGGGCCTCGTGGTCCCGCTTGACCGAGGCGCTCGAGAATCGCAGCCCGCAGTACGGGCAGACGGTGGCGTGCCTGCACCCCCTCTCGTGGTCCCCTTGCTCCATGGGAGACGACAGCTTGGCGTTGCAGAGCTTGCAAGGGTACACACCAACGCCGAGGTCCTTGCTTTGGTTCTCCTTCAGGTGGTGGTGGGTGGTCTGGTTCTGCCTATCCCTGTCCCCCCCCGGGTCCCCCCCACCACCCCCCACTACTCTTTCCATCTGCGAGTCGTCGTTTTCCACCGGGTGCATCTTCAGGTGCTGCTTGAACTGGGACTGGAACCAGAACATCTTACCACAGTACGGGCAGACGTAGGTGGACCGGGACCGGAGGCTCTTCTTGGCGAAGGGCTGGCCCTGCTGCAAGTTCTGCTTGTTTCTCCTGAGCTTCATGATCAGGGCCTTCTTGATCTCGCGCTCCCGCACGATGTCGATGAGCTTCCTCTGAAACTTCTCGTCGAGCACCGAGTACGAGCTCGAGGACGTCGCCGGGTTCTGGACCACGCCGTGCTGCGTCTGGCAGTGGGTCCACACCTTGAAGTTGGTGTGAAAGCGCTTGTGGCAGATATCGCAGGCGTACGGCTTCTCCGGGTTGTGGTACATGTTCACGTGCCGGTACAGCCCCGCGTTCGAGCGGAAGATCTTTAAACAGTTCCAGCATTTGAACATCTTGTTTGGTCTCAGCTCACCCGGCTCCTCACCCCCCCCGCCGCCGCCATCCTCCGCTATGTTTGAGGTGGTGCTCTGCGCGTTCCCCGATCCAGTGTCTTTGTGCGAAGTGAAGTGTGTGTGCTCGCCGCCGCCCACCATTCGAGACCGTTTGTACGGACTTATACTACTGTGGCTGTCCACCCGCGTCCTGCGCTTCCCGGCGTGGTTGTAGTATCCTTTGGGGTTCTCGTTAAAGTTCATCTGCAGGTCTCGGAGGTTGACGGGCAAGTTGTCCCCTACGGTGATGCGAATGATGTCAGAAGGGTCGGCCAATGGGCTGCTCGGCTCCGCCTTCACGTGCACCACCTCCCCCCCGCCGCCCTGACCACCGTCCCCTCCCCCGCCGCCCCCCCGCTCGTACAGGTTGTGGTGTCTGGGCCGCAGGATCAGTGGTGGGACGTCGTGGCAACCCTGCTGCTTCTGGTCACCACCAGGGGGCGCCACCATGTGCATCGTCGTCGTCTTGGCGGCCATTTTGACAACCGAGTGCTCCCTGTTTTGCGAGTCTTTGAGCTCCAGTGCTGGGGAGAAGATGGGAACGGGGCTATCCATGGACAGCGACCGCCTGAGGAGGCTCTTGATAAGCGGACCGCTCCGATCGACGGGTTGGTGTCTCTCCGCCGCTGATTGGCCGGGCGTGGTCGACTTGGGGCTGGAGCAGAGGGCCGACGACTGCTCCTCTCCGAGGGGGTCGACGCTGGAGTCCGGCTGTAAACTGGCGTGCTGGATCTGAGACTCGCTGAAGGACACCGAGGAGGTCAGCTGAGGTCGCACGGACGTACTGGTCATCATCAAGCCGGGCCGACCCTTCGTCATGGCGGACGGAGCGAAGGAGGAGCTGTTCGGTTTGTCGTCCTGGACGTCAAACATCCTCCCAGGATGATGTCTATCCGGTAAGTCTCCACCCCTCTCTATCGTACCACCTCGACTCAGCCGAGAGGTTGAGAGGTTTTGCTCTTTCGCCGACAGGGTGTAGGCCTCCTCCTCCGAGGCTGAGTAAGGGTTGTGCTTGGCCGACCTCAGTGTGTGTGTGCTGTGGCTTTGAGCATGGTGACCACCGGGGGCGCCACCACCACCGGGGGCGTCCCCGCGACTCGACTGCCTGACGATGACGCTCCTCTGCGGGTAGCCTCCGTCCTCCTCCTCCTTGAAGCACACCCTCTTCCTGGAGATGCAGTAGGACACCTGCGGATATAAAAAAGCAGCAATTACTATTCATGGTCTTAGTACTACTTTATAATAATAATAAAACAATGACAATAATAATCATCATCTCCTCATCATCATCATCATAATCATAAACCTATTCTCTAATCTATTATGCCTGCTAATTACCAGGCATCAACTAAATCAAAATTTTAAACTGTGACCACAAAAACAGAAAATAACATTTTGCTTTCAGTGTGTGCAATAGAAAAGACTCTTCTATTTATTTATTTTTCCAGTGATTTTTTCAGTTATTTTTCCCGGGAAACTTATTCAGACACATGCACCTCCCTGCATGTATAAAGGTTGCCTGCTTACTCTGTGTCCCTTTACACCTCTGTTTGCTTATGTCCTCCTTTTTTGTAAGTTGCTTTGGATAAAAGCGTCTGCCAAATGCAATGTAACATAATGTAATGCGAGCGCAGTGGGTAGAGCACCGGTACCATAAATGGGCAAGTGCCCATGGGGACCCAGGTTCGAATCCGGCCTGGGTCATTTCCCTACCCTATCTCTCTCTCTCTCCCACTCCATTTCCTGTCACCATCTTTACTGTCCTATCATAATAAAAGAAAAAAAAAGCCAAAAAAATATACTTTAAAAAAAAGAATCTACTGCAGTAGGACAGGACACCTGCAGCCACATGGCCATGATGTTGGTGAGGAAGGGGATGCCCAGGTAATTAAAAAAAGTAAACATGTCCATATTTAGCTAATGGTGGACTGCGTCTCGAGCACTGACCTGCGGGCGCATGGCCATGATGTTGGTGAGGAAGGGGATGCCCAGGTAATTAAAAAAGTAAACATGTCCATATTTAGCTTATAAATATATATATAATAATATCGAGCACTGACCTGCGGGCGCATGGCCATGATGTTGGTGAGGAAGGGGATGCCCAGGCTGTATCCCAGCTCCTGGATGGCCGCCAGGCTGCCCTTGTCCACGAACAGCGAGGACGAGTAGATGTAGTTCAGCACCAGCTCGAAGGCGTCCGGCTCGCAAAAGTCCAGCTGGACCACCGCGGCGGTCCGCTCAACGGTCCGGTGCGAGTCCGGTCCCGTCGAGGAGTCGCCTCGTCGGGCGAAGAGGGACTGGAAGTACTCGCTGCTGGCCGCCAGGACGCTGCGGTGGGCCTGGTAGCGCTGGTCGCCCACGACGAGCACGATGTCACACAGCTGCCCCTTCAGACGCTGCTCGTTGAGCACGCTCAGTAGCGAGATGGCGTGGGCGGGGTTACTGTAGTGCACCAGGTTCTCCATTTTTGGCTGCAGGAGGGAGAGAGGGAGGAGGGGGGGGGGGGGGGGGGGGGGGAGAGGGGGAGGGGGGGGGGCAAAGACAGAGAGAGACAGAGAGACACAGAGAGAGACACACAGAGGAGAGAGAGAGAGAGAGAGAGAGAGAGAGAGAGACACAGAGGAGAGAGAGAGACACAAGAGGAGGGAGAAAGGGGGGGGGGGGAGACAGAGAGGAGAGAGAGAGAGAGAAAGAGAGAGGGAGAGGGGGGGGCAAAGAGGAGAGAGAGAGAAAGAGAGAGAGAGACCGTCAGTGTCCATCTCCATGCACACAAAGAAGATGGGGAACATTTATATTCACAGGTGGGCGCATCTGTAAGTGGCTCTAGCCTTAGCGAGACGCTCAGGTAAGAGAGAGAGAGAGAGAGAGAGAGAGAGAGAGAGAGAGAGAGAGAGAGAGAGAGAGAGAGTGGTCAGATCAGGGTGTGGGCAAGTTGGGAGTTTTTGTTGTTGTGTCTGCATAATGCAGGATAAGCTACAAAACAAAACATTAGAGGATATAAAAAAGCAGCAATTACTGTTCATGCTCTTAGTACAACTATATAATAATAATAACAATAATAATAACCATCATCGTCATAAACCTATTATCTATTATGCTACTTCATTAAACTACATTAAAAATGTTAAACTGTGACAAAAACAGAAAACAACATTTTGCTTCCAGTGCAACAGAAAGGACCCTTCTTTTTATTTATTTTTCCTATGAATCTACTGCAAGCACTGTCACTGTCAGCATTTTTAAGGTAATTTAAAAAAAAGTAAACATGTCCATATTTAGCTAATAAAGGCTAATATCCTAGTATTGCTTGCCAAACAATCAGTACTGTATGTAGATAGACATACAGATGGATAGGTGGACTGCGTCTCGAGCACTGACTAACACAACAGTCTTAAAATAGAGCAACGCATGCGCGATATCGCAGCAGATTACCTCATGCTGACAGATACAGGCATTCGGCAGTTGGCGAGTATTAGGTCATAAGAGAGACGTGGCTTTGAATCTGCTAAGATCTGAGTTAAGTAATCAACTTTCAAGTTTCCCCATTGCAAAAACAGTTTGCGAAGCGAGCTCTTAGCATATAATATGTCACCAACCGAAGCAACAAACTCGGGGAAAGGCGCTTCAAAACATACCCAAGCCCAAACAGTGCTGTACAACTACGGCAGCAGCTATGAATCAACTACAAAATATCTTGTTGTTGCAGTGAAGTGACTTCCACTTTACGGTCCAAGTAGCGCTCAGAGCAACAGGATCAACACTACAGTTTTTATGGGCTTTCGGTATATCAGTCCGAACCACACACACTCAGGAAAGCGTGCACTCATTCCCACTCCTGTCATTTTGCTTTGAAAGCTCGGTCGCAGCATCCGCAAGCACAGAGAAGTCGATTGTGTACTGAGCGAAAAAGAAACCTCCTCAGCGTTACGTCAGTAAAGACTGGTTTTCCGCCTTTAGAGCTACACAGTTGCCGCCCAACAACTAGACGTTAGAAATCGAATGAGTTAATGTCTTATACGCACCCAATAATTTTGTCGTATTCCCAGGCAGCACTGAAATACGACTTTCTGTTAGAAATGTGTTGAGCGTCTCGCTGTCGTGATTCCATCCATCTTGTATTTGACGTCATCCCACTGAAGGGATGAAGTCATCGCTAAGAACGCTCGTCACGTGTGCCACACTCTGATCGGTATGGAGAGTCAGCAGGGACAAAACAAAGTGTTAAAATCCTTGCGAAGATAAACAAATTTGTTTTGTTGCGCCCTAAAACAGAAACGACAAAATAAACCGGTATACGTCATAGCTTAGTGAAGTTATATTATGTGTGTTTCATTGACTTTGACAGGCTAGACCATATAACATCTGTTTAATACATTTATATTGACCCTATTTTTTCACCAGAGGGCTCAGCTGAAACTCACAAGCTTTTAAGACTTTTAATATTTTTAAATTTAATTTTTTAAATGAAATGTACGTTTATAGTTGCCCTGGCAACCACCCCTACAGGATATGATGTGGCAGGCTTTGTGCTGGATGGGTAATGTGTGGAGAAGGTGTTGATTAGTCAATAAAACGAGTTTCACATTGCATCTTAAGTACTTGTCATGTGAGTTTCTTTAACACGTGTACAATTAAACAAATGGTGTGGACAAAAAGACATGGACAGATGCATGGACAACCATGCACAGATGTAAGGCCTTAGTTCTGTTCATCTAATGCACTTGTGTGTGGGGCAGGCAAACCTGTTGCCTCTCTTGCTTCTTAAGGTAAGTAGATATTGAGTACTGACATTTTGCAAGTCAAAGCAATAATCTCTCTCTCTCTCTCTCTCTCTCTCTCTCTCTCTCTCTCTCTCTCTCTCTCTCTCTCTCTCTCTCTTCCCTTCTAACTGTGAATCTGTGTGTGTGTGTGAGCTACAGGGGGTAGGCCTATGTGTCATATATACTTTAAATGAATGCAGATTAATTCTTTCATTGTTGTGTCCATTCACCATGTGCATCCATCTTAAAACAGAAACCTCACCACTGTCCCTCCATCTGCTGTTCATCAGCTGCCTGTTTTCACCCCACGTTTCCTGCCCTCTCAACCCGGCGTCCTCCTAATGCTTTTTCCATCCACGACATTCATTCCCTTTCTCAGCAGAACCAGAACCAGCCTTTACTCATCATCATCTGGCTGCTCTCAGTGGAATCTGTGGGCAATAACGGGCAATTAGAGAGGTATGATAACTCACTCAGCCATCTGCAAGTTTCAAATACTCACTTTGTCTAAATATAATGTTTTTTTTTCTTATAATTGAGGCCTTTTTTTTCTAAATTAATGGTACAGCAGATTTTTTTTTTTTTTCAAACTTATTTTTATTTTTATTTCATAGTCATGCAATGCTTTTCTTATAATTTAGGCCTTTTTAAAATGAATCACACAGCAGTTTTTTTTACTTCTTTTTATTTATTTTGTTTTCATAGTCATACAGTGCATGAAAAATTCTTATTTAACGAAAAGTTGAATATCAAGTTAGCAATAAAGGGTGATAACTCGCCCATCTGCAAGTTTCAAACGGATTGATCACTTTGTCTAAATATAATGTTTTTTTCTTATGTTTAGGTCTTTTTTAAATTAAATTAAGTCAGAAGGTTTTTTATGTAAGAGTTAAAAAGAAAAAAATAAACTTTGATTTCCAACACAAGTACACAAGGAACAAAAACATGGGAGTGTGTGTGTGTGTGTGTGTGTGTGTGTGTGTGTGTGTGTGTGTGAGAGAGAGAGATAGAGAGAGAGAGAGAGTGTGTGTGTGTGTGTGTGTGTGTGTGTGTGTGTGTGTGTGTGTGTGTGTGTGTGTGTGTGTGTGTGTGTGTGTTTTAAACAGCACTGTAGACAGGCATTGACAGAGGTGCTGGAAGTGCCATAGAAACCTGTTAAGAGACCACCTCCACTGGGATCCATGGCTCCAGTCTGTGATGACTTCCTGCTCTGACAGACACACAAACAAGATTAATTGGTAGCAGTGACAAGACTGAGCCACACTGCACACCTTACATAAAATAAAAAAACAACCTAAAAAAACATGAATTACAGTTCAGTTTAAGTACAGTATCCTGACCCTTTATCTATTCTAGTGTTACTAGAACATAAACACACATTTTACACACTGAATTGGTAGCAGTTGCAAGGGTTAAGCCACACAGGACACCTTACATGAAATAAAAAAAACAAACAACCTAAAAGAATCATTACTCAGTTTAAGTACAGTACCCTCACTCTTTATCCATTCTAGTCTTACTGGAACATAAACAAAAAACTTTACATGTGTCAAATCTGACAGAAAGGTAAGGTTCTTTCCTGTGTGGAAAGGCCCAGGTGAGGTGAGTCTCCAAGGGGACCGCAGGTGGTATTGGAAGGGTGGAGCGGCGGGCACTGGAGACCTGGAGACCTGGAGACCTGTGTTACCAGGGCACTCCGCTTTCCCACCTCTCCTCTGCTCTCCTCTGTTCCTGGATTCACATGTGTGTGCCTCAGTGCCGCATGGATATGGCTTCAGTATGATTTTCAAACAATATCCTTTTGCTTCAAAATGGTTCACAGCATCTCTGTTGTCTGGCTAGCTGTGTTCTCCTTAGGTGTTGTTCTTGGACACAATACTCGTTTTCAAGGTAGGGAAGTTTGAATTTGTTATATAATACGCATGTAAATTCGTCGTCTTCAAGGAAGTCTTATTATGTTATTTTGATCGATTAATAGTAGGTATTTAATTAATTACTAATAATGAGTAGTTATTATTTTTAAAAATGTTTGAATGAATGAATGAATGTTATTTCTGCTTGGTTGAAATTCATGTTGATTTACAATACATAATTTCTCTAAAAAAAATTAAAAATCTGTTCCAAGACTTACTTTTCAAGGGCCTAATTTCTATATACAGTTTCGTCTTAAGTCATTATGATAGAGCAACAACATCATGTAGCTTCCAATTATAATCTCCCAATAAGCATTACGATACTAATACGGTACATACTAATTTGGCCAGCCACACAGATAGCATTTTATTGCCCTACTTGTGAGCTCATTTTCAGATCAAATGAACTGTGAATACAGATCAAGTCACGGCAGATCAAGTCACGGAGGTCCCAGTAGTATCTCTCCCTGTGTCTCATCTTCAGCTAATGGCTGACTCCTTTTTGCTGACTCCTAGCCCTTGTGTCTCATCTTATGGTCTTTAATGGTTGACTCCATTTTGCTGAAATGAACTGTGACTCGAGTCACGGAGGTCCCTGTAGTATCTCTCCCTGTGTGTCTCATCTTCACCTAATGGTTGACTCCTTATGCTGACTCCTGGCCCTGTGTCTCATGTTATGGTCGTAATGGTTGACACCTTTCTGCTGACTCCTTCTGCTTTTAGGCTATGAGCTATCCCTGACGGGTTATCACCTGTGTGCTGGGACCCAGACCACAGTCACCACTTCACTATCCTCCTACCAGACATCATACGTCCAGAAGCGGCCGTGTGGGGGATGGCTCCCCTGGAGCACCTGTGAGGTGACCCTTTACCGAGTGGCCTATCGGACGCAGTGGGTCAGCGTACAGACAGAGGTCACGCAGTGCTGTTTGGGCTACGAGCAAGTGGGGAGCTACTGTGCCCTGCGTATGTACACTTTACTGTGTTTTTTTATCAGTGCAGAAACTAACAGACTGGTAGTCAAAACAGCCAAGTTGATGGCAACTGGACTTATTTTGTTTTCATAGTCATACAGTGAATCAAAAAAGTTTATTTAACTAAAAGTTGAATATCAAGGTAGTCAGTCTTAGCGGGTACAAACAGGTAGTCCACGGTTTCAATACATACAGTACAGCAGTCCTCAGCAGTGCAGAAACTACTAGCTGTGGTCAAAAGAGCCAACTTGATGGCAACTGGACTTCTTTTTTGAGCTTGAAGATGTTTCACGTTCAGGTGAAACTTCCTAACGCTCCAAAAAGAAGTCCAGTTGCATACAACTTAGTTGTTTTGATACCATGATCTGGATAAATGAGAATCTTCACAGACGATAGACTGTGGTGTTAATAAGTCAAAGTCAAAGTCAGAGTCAGCTTTATTGTCAAAAAACAGTATAGTGAATAGCAGTAATAATATATAGGTCATGGTTGTTACTGCAGACAAAGGGTGGTCTGATACAGAGGAACATGTATACATCAAAACATGTTTGTTTGTTATTTTGAATGAATTGCATGGACCTTCTTAGACCTTGTACTGCTGAGTCAAGAAATCACACGTAGTCCAGGCTACAGAAGTGAAGTGTTGAAGAGTCATGAGATCGTGTCGTCATCAGTGTGTGTGTGTGTCTCATATGTCAAGTGAGTTTGACTCACACAGGCTTTGGCGTCAACAAGCTGTGAAGACAGCATATCGAAAAAACACTTGATTTGTCACGTTTTTCTGTTTGCTGTTTTAGTGATTGATTGGTTTAGTGATTTACAGGCAGATGCCAGGTGTGCCAATTAATTAAAGTTACTCTTCCAGTTATTGACACAGTTATTAATGACTGTGAGACTGCTTTCCTTCCTAACAAAAACTAACAATCACTAAACCAATTCTCTCTAATTCTGTCCCCGTGTGGGAAGTATGTGTGTCTGTAGTGTCCCTGCTCTGGGAAACTTACTTAGGCACATGCATCTCCTTGTATGTATAAAGATAGTCTGCTTACTCTGTGTTCCTCTACACCTCTATCAGCTTATGTCCTCCTTTTTGTAATGTAATGTAATGTAATGATTGTACTATGTCACTCTGCTGATTGCCGGTTATGAATACTTATACTTATAATACTTTATGATTGTACTCTGTCACTCGGCCGGTTGTCAGTGCTTTATGAATGATTGTACTGTGTCACTCTGGTGATTATAAATACTTTATTAATGATTGTAATATGTGACTGTTACTGTGTTACTATGTCAGTTATTGATGCTTTATTAATGATTGTAATATGTCAATCTGTCGGTTATTAATGCTTTATTAATGGTTGTAATATGTCCCTCTGCCGGTTGTTGTAGCTCTGAGCAGCAGTGCGGTGTTCACTGCCAAACCGGGCTCCTGTCCCGACGCTGTGACCGGGTGCAACTCTTCCCTACCCCAGTGCAGCTGGGACACGGACTGCCCCGCATGGCAGAAGTGCTGCCCCGCCATGGGGGGCCTCTACTACTGCACCGACCCCCAACCCCCAGGTGGGAGCCATCTTCCTTTAAATTTACAAAATAAAATTGACTTTTGTACAGCTGTACAGAAGACAGGTGCGTTGGAGATGACCGTGGTCTAACTTAGGGAGAAAAGGAAGAAGTCCCGCACACTGTCCATTCTGCAAACAGGATGTTATTGACAATGTTTCGGTCATAGACCTTTATGAAGTTATGAAGCATGAAGCATAGATTAATTTGAAAGATTGAAACAACCTGGCGAAGCAACCTGACAAAGGTCTATGACCGGAATGTTGTAAATAAATCTTGCTTGCAGAATGGGCAGTGTGCGGGAGTTCATATTTCTCTAAGTTCGACTTCGAACTCCAATGCCCTCGTCTTCTTAGGAGGTGTGCAAAAGTTAGCAATAAATTAATTGAAAAAGAAAAGAGGAATGCTTGTCTGCATGGGTCAAAAGTTTGTTACAAAGAGTAAGGAATACAGGGTGCTCATCAAAAAATGGTCTCTAATATAAAGTTTACAAACAGAAATAAATAAATAAATAATGAGGCACTCCTTAAATGAATTCATAGGTTGAAATAAAATAAATAAATAAATAAAAGTTGATTAATTATTTTGACTTATAATTAATTAAATGATAAACTGCTCATATTCTATGTGTAAATCAAACCAATCTCTGGTGGTTTTTATGTCCCCAAGCTGGTCAAGGGTCGTGCTTCAATGTGACTGTAACAGTAAAGATGGACTATCAGCAGATGGTTGCCACTGAGAGAGGTCTATTTAACCATACTCGACTACTGCATTCTGTGGTAAGTGGCTTGTGACATTTAGTGACATTGTGTCATCACAGTGACATTGTGACATCACAGTGATATTGTGACATCACAGTGACATTGTGACATCACACTAAAAACCTCACGTATTTACGACTAGTCTATTACACAACCAGTGGTGTAGTTATACAAACAAAGGGGGATAAACATAGCCTGGTAAACCTGTGTGTGTGTGTGTGTGTGTGTGTGTGTGTGTGTGTGTGTGTGTATGTGTGTGTTCTGTGCAGGTGACGGGGGCCCTGAACTCCTCTGATGTGGGCGTGTTCCATGTTCTGTCGTGGTGTTCTAGCCCTTTCACAACCTCTTCATCGCTCCTCATCGGTTCCCCCTCGGTTCTGGTCCTAGTGGACGTGTCCAGTAGGCTGCAGGGTCTGCTGAGAGACATAGAGGAGGTGGTGGATGTAGCAGTGGAAGGTCAGACTGCTGTCCCTCGATACACAATACAGTGCACAGAGAGAGAGTCACGTGTACATTAAATGGGAGGGAAAGAGAGAAAGAGAGAGAGAGAGAGAGAGAGACTGAGAGACTGAGTGAAAGAGTACGTAGTTCATTTCCCTACACATCAAATTCTATAGTGTTAAATCAACTCTGCCATTTTGTCCCAGTCTTTGTAGTGTTGATTTAACACTTCACACTTAAGTATTTGACTCCTTTACAGTTAAATCAACTTTTCTGCAGTGTAATTTCAACTTTTAATTTTACACTTACACTCTTAAATTAACACTTTTGCTGAACACTGGGAAATTAACTCTGAGGATTTTGCTGTGTGAAGCTTCACACTTCTGACTTCAAGATATCATACAGATGTGCAAGTGTAAGTGTAAGTGTAAAAATTAAGAGTTGAAAGTTCACTGCAAAAAGTTGATTTAATTCTAAAGGAGGTACATATGTAAGGGAGGAGTATTATATTAACACTACAAAGATGGGGACAAAATAAACACTGGCATAGTGTTAAAAGTGACTCTCACAGAGTTGATTTAACACGATAGAATTTGCTGTGTAGGGAAATTAACTATGTACTCTCTCTTCCTCTCTCTCTCCCTCCGTCCTATTCTCTCTCTCTCACTTTCTTGCTTTCTCAAACAAACTTTCTCTCTGTCTGTCCCTCTGTCAAATTCAAAAAGCTTTATTGGCATGACTCTGTTCAGTATTGTCAAAGCACAAATGACCATAACAAAAGTAATAAGGACATGGAAAGGCAAATGAAAAACAATAAAAAGAAACACAACAAATGTAATAAACAGGGGGAAAACACCTGATGATTTAATACTTGGAGTACATACAGTATACTTTATTGTCTTCCCTCCCCTTCTCTCACTATGTCTTGCCATTTCTGACCTCCCCCTTCCCCTCCCCTCTCCTCCTCCTCCTTCTCTGCCTTCTCTGCAACATGCCTCCCTTCTTTTCTCCACTCCCGAACTTGTTGTTTTCTTTGCTCTCTCTCTCTCTTTCTCTCTCTCTCCCCCTCTCTGTCTCTGTCTCTGTCTCTGTCTCTGTCTCTGTCTCTTTCTCTCTCTCTTTCTCTCTTTCTCTCTCTCTCTCCTCCCTCTCTCTCTGTAGATGTAGATGAGTGTGCCCATCGGGAGCTGAATGCGTGCCCTCCCCAGTCTGTCTGTGTGAACACAGTGGGCTCCTACCAGTGCACCCCCACACCTGCCCCGACCACCACCTCCTCCCCCCTGCCCCCTACCTCTGCTAGGGTGACTGGTACGAAAACACTGACTTGCTCATAATAATAAAATAGTAATAATAATCTTTATTCGTATATATTCATACATATTGTTTTAATCGCAGATGCCTCCACAGTATCACCTTTACCCAGAGTTACAACTACGTCTCCCCAGAACTTCACCTGCTGTATGTGAACCTTTCGCTTTACACATTTTTTTGACATTAAGGTGTCCAGTCAGCTTCACTCTTTCCAGATGAAGTGCCTATGATTGCCAGCATCATTAGCAGTATTAGCAGTAGTACTAGTGGTAGTAGTAGTGGTAGTAATAATGGTAGTAATGTCTGTCTATGGAGTATGAGAAAAATGGTCTCATATTGGACATATGTGTCTCGTAGTTGGTTGCTGGGCAACTTTTTTTTTTTTTTACCTTTGTGACTGCCATATCTGATAGCTACTCTCTCTCCAATCAGCTTCATTCTTTTCCAGACAAAGCGCCCCTATCTGATAGATAGATACATACATACATACATACATACATACATACATACATACATACATACATACATACTTAGATAGATAGATAGATAGATAGATAGATAGATAGACAGATAGATAGATAGATAGATAGATAGATAGATAGATAGATAGATAGATAGATAGATACTCTCTCACCAATCCACTTCATTCATTTCCAGGCGCAGTGCCGCAGATTGTCAGTATCAACTAGTAGTAGTAGTAATGTCTGTCTCTGGAGAATGACTAAATAGGATAACAATTGACAGATTAGGAGAAGTAGTAGTTGGTTGCTGGGCAACTTTTTTTTAACCTTTGTGGCTTCCGTGTCCATGTTCTTTTCCAGCCAAAGTGCCTCAGATCGTCAGCATCACCCCCTTCAACATCACCAGCTCCTCGTTCAGCGTCTCCTGGACAGTCGAGTCGTTGGGTGAGGTCACCTTCCAGGTGGTCATCATGGAGGGCTCGGTGCAGGTGGAGAACTGGGTGATGGCGCAGACGGAGGTGACGGTGGTGGGACTGCAGGCAGGGGTCGTCTACAGAGTCTGTGTCACCCCTCACGCCCCCTCATGTGGGGGGCCCCCTGGAGGCATGGTGGAGGTTCGGGTGAAAACAGGTAACGCTTGCTTCTGATTGGTCGTTGCTTTAGCTCTTTGCTTTGCTCATTTTGTATCTCCTTGTGTGTATGAGGGTAGTCTGTTTACTCTGTGTTCCTCTACACCTCTGTTAGCTTATCATGTCCTCCTTTTGTGAGTCGCTTTGGATAAAAGCGTCTGCTAAGTGTAATGTAATGTAATGTAATGACTCCAACTTCATCCCGTCGGAAACTATAACATACTGACATTCTAACATGTTTAGGTTCTGGTAATATTTTTAGTTTTGGTTTTGGCATTAGATTTAGTCAGTTGTCAAAAAAGCTGATATGTTCTGATTGGTCTTTGCTTCAGCTCTTAGTTTTGCTCATTTCACTAGTGTAGGGGGTATGTGTGTCTTGTAGGGGGTATGTGTGTCTGTAGTGTCCCTGCCCCAGGAAACTTACTTAAGGTACATGTACAGTTGTGCTCATAAGTTTACATACCCTGCCAGAATTGATGATTTCTTAACCATTTTTTTCAGAGGGTCATTTGGGTAGTTTCTGTTGTCATTGTGATTTAAATAAAGTAAACACAGGTGTTTAGGAATTCTGTTTTCTGATTGGCTGGTAACATGACATGCCACTGTGATCATTTTCTGTGAAGACACAGTCAATTACTATACAACCTTAGAGGGGTGCCCAAACCCCTCTTTTCATACAACTGTATACAACTTGTCTGCACACAGAGGCGAATGTGCTGCAGGCTGTAGCCCGTCTGACAAACCTGGAGTTCTCCCCCTCCTTGCTGGACCCAGAGAGCCCTGAGTTCAAGAACCTCTCCAAAAGCATTGAAACTGAGGTATGTCTGTCAAGATTCTCATTCATCCAGGTCATGTTAGTCAAAAGAGCTGAGTTGTAAGTAACTGGACTTCTTTTAGTAGCTTGAAGACATTTCACCTTTCATCCAAAAGGCTTCTTCAGTTCTGGCATGATGGTGGGGAACCAGGAGTTAAATCTCTGGATCACTGGGGGTGGAGCTGTAAGCCTCAACTCTCAGCATGTGACAAAGGGTCACATGAGTGTCCCCTTTAGGTGTGAATGGGAGTGAGAGTTGTGGTCCCATGATCCAAAGAGTGAAACTGCATAGCAGTTGCTTATAACTTAGGTCTTTTCAGTGAAGCCAAGGTAATGTGTTTAGGCCCTGTTTGTGTCTGTTAGTAAACATTCAAAAAATCAGATACAGATAACTTCAGTTCAATAATCTTCATAAATCTATCTTCCCCCAACAAACTCCAATGCGTGTATTTAACAATGGGGTGGTCATTTAGTTAATATGTTTAGGCCCTGTCTCTGTCTGTTAGTAGTCATATCAAATCAGATACAGATGACTTCATAATCATAATCAATCTTCATAAATCTATGTTCCACCAACAAACTCCAATAAGTTTATTTAACAATGGGGTGGTCATGTAGTTACTGTGATTCTTAATGAATGTTAATAGGCAATAAGGCAATAAGAACAAAATAAATAATTCAAACTGGCATCACCCATCTGTAAGACACTTTTTAAAAGTATATTTTTGGGCTTTTTGCCTTTATTGTGATAGGACAGTGAAGATGGTGACAGGAAATGAGTGGGAGAGAGAGAGATGGGGTAGGGTTGGGAAATGACCTAGGCCGGATTCAAACCTGGGTCCCTATGGACACTTGCTCATTCATGGTACAGGTGCTCTACGCACTGTGCCACAGCACCCCCCTAAGATCCTTGTTTTGACCATGAGCGATTTGTGCCCATAGATCCTGCAGTCCCTCCCCCCAGACATTCAGGCCCTGGTGGACTCTGGGATGGTTCGTGTGGTCATCACCGGCTTCTCCAACGGTAGTGTGGTGGTGGACTTCACCATCGTGTTTGTGCCCAGCGAGAGCCAGGACATCATGACGGTGTCAAACTCCCTTATGGCCTCTCTGCAGAATAGCACTAAATATGCTGTGGACGCCAACAGCAGCAAAATACAAGGTAGACATTACGTTACATTACATTACATTACACTTTACATTACATTACACTTAGCAGCCACTTTTATCCAAAGCGACTTACAAAAAGGAGGACAACTTACAAAAAAGAGGACCTACCAATGTAGTCTGAAAGCTTCTTGTGAGGTTCGTGTAAGTAGGCCTATGTCTGTAGACTAAATCCATCCTGGTAAATTACAGACAAATAAAGAACTACTATTACAACTACTACTCCTACAACTACTACTACTGCTGCTACCACTACAACAACTACCACAAGTACTTCTACTACCACTGCTACTATTACTGCTACCACGACTGCTACTACTACTGCTACTACTACTGCTACTACTACTACCACTACCACTACTACTACTACTACTACTACTACTACTATTATGACTACTACTACTAGACTGTTAGTTTCTTAATGGTAAAGCTGCTGCAGTTGGCTCCAAGTAGACTGGCCTACTACTGTATGCTGTAAGCTGCTGACTACTAACTACAGTCTATTGGGTGTTCCTGTTTTGGCATTTTTTGTTTTGGCAGTTTTTGAATTCATTCTGTTAAGATTTGTTTCATTTACTCTGCTTCTGAATTTTTGCTCCTTTTCAGACATGAATGAGTGTCTCAGTGGAGACCATGACTGCTCTCCTGACGCTGAGTGTGGCAACACCTATGGAGGGTTTTACTGTGTGTGTAAGGACGGGTTTGAAGACACCGACCCCAGCCGGCCAGGACGATCCTGCATAGGTGCAGTGTAGTCTTGATCTTTATAACACACACACACACACACACATCAAATCATTACACACACACACACACACACACACACACACACACACACAGACCCATCTCTCTCTCACACACACACACACACACACATAGATAGACTCATCACACACACATACACACATGGGTGCAGTGTAGTCTTCATCGTCATCACATACACACAGACTCATCACACACACACACACAGACACACAGACACAGACAGACAGACACACACACACACACACACACACACACACACACACACACACACACACACACACACACACACATACAACACACTTATTCCTGAGACCATATGCACCATCTGCTGAGTTTTAAGGGAGATCATTTCAAGGGCAATATACCTGTGCCTATGCACAATCTGTGTGTGAGACAATGCAGGAATTACTTCAATAGATGTGGTTAATAGGTCTAACTAGGTTATGACTTACTGTATAAGAATGGCATTTCTATTAAAATAACAAATGGCAGTTTAATGAAATATATGTTCATTAACACAAAATGTGTTACACATGATATGCTGTTTTTCTACAGCCCTTCCAAGCCCTGATGTACTGTCTACTACGGCAAAAACAAACACCCCCACCCCCACCACTACTACTGCACCATCCACCATACCAACCCCACCACCTACCACAACAACCACACCATCTACCACAACAACCACACAATCTACCACAACAACCACACCAACCACCACCACCACCACCACCACTACTACACCAACCATATCAACCAAACCAACCACCACCACTACCACTACTTCACCATCTACCACAACAACCACACCAACCACCACCACCACTACTACACCAACCATATCAACCATACCAACCACCACCACTACTTCACCATCTACCACAACAACCACACCAACCACCACCACCACCACCACCACTACTACACCAACCATATCAACCATACCAACCACCACCACCACCACTACTGCACCATCTACCACAACAACCACACCAACTACCACACCAACCTTGCCAACTACCACAGCAACCACCACCAGCACCAACACTACTGCACCACCTATTACACCAACCATACCAACCACACCCTCTACCTCCACTATGGCCCCGCCTGCACCAACTAAAGCAGCTACAACAACAGGGACAACATTCGCAACCACACTGAAAAACATTACTGCCCCAAACACAACTAAGGCCGTAGTCACAACTGCACCATTGACATCAACCCCAACTGCGCCAAACACAACTAATGCCACAGTCACAACTACAACCTTGACATCACCCCCAACTGCCCCAAACACAACTAATGC